>JAQGAI010003475.1:0-10703 GCA_034696905.1 Lepidocyrtus violaceus
ATTATATTATTAGCATGCATGCCGCGTGCATTTCACTTTTATTCACTTTTGCTCACTCCAAAGTATAGAATGGATGTAATTAACGGCAAGTGGAAGCAAGGAGAGATGGAATAAATATTAGCACCGAGGAGAGCAAGAGCGAAGGAGCCTGCATGTTCCATATATTTTACTCTCCTCACGCTCCCTCACTCATTTCTAGTCTCACTTACTCTCGCCGTTTATTCTTAAAAAGATGCCTCGTGCAGATCTTCCATCATGACCGTCATCCCATCCCATGCTGATGATGATGATTTGGTTAATAAGTCCAAGAAAATGCTGGATGTGAGTGAACAAAAAAATGGGGGAGGGAGAGAAGGGAAAATATCAGACAGTTTTCGTGACGAATATCTTTGTTAATTACGCGAAAAACGCTACCTGAAGTTACATATCACGTTAAAGAAAATAAGGAACCTACTAAAAAGTTGAGTATCCAGACCGGTGTGAGACAATTGTACCCACAAAATTAATAGAAATTGAAGCTAAATAATGTTTTAGTAAACTTGAGACATTTCACACCTAAGAAGAAAAAGGTTGCTCGCATTTCAAGTGTCGATCCAGCTTTTGAAATTGAAACAGGAACAAAAACAAACGACGCTTGGGAAATGCTACGCTGGGCACAGGGCACCCTGCAACAGGATCAAACCAAATTCATATTTCGTTTTCCTCCAAAAAAAAATGACCGACCGGACGTACCTATTTAACGCGTAAAAAAGCCAGAGAACGCCATACCACCTTGGTTTCTTTTCTCTCTTATTGTAAGACGAAGAAAAAGTTAAAAAAAAAGCCATAATCATACAAGGACTGGGAAAAAATTACCCAAACACGCAACACCTTATTTGGGGGATTTTTATACAATTCCATTTTGGTAATCAACTTGAAAACGTTATGCAAGCAGTCGAGTTTTAGTTTCTTCAGGAATGCCGCATATAGAATTAAAATATATTACCCAGTCCAAAAAAAACAGGACAACTCGGGCAGAAGAAAAGGAAACAAGACTTTAAGGAATATTTTCATTTTTGGAAAGTAGTCACAGAAGAGCCAAAACCAGGCACTTCGTGAAAAATGTTACAAACAGAAGTCGAAGTCGAAGCTGTGAAAAGTTTTCAAGTACTGCATGCATGGCACAGAAGACTACTTACCCAAACAAAAGCATTTTCTTTAACAATAGATTTATATCTACAATTTTTTTCACACAATGAATTATAGTAATGAGAGGCTTCTGAGTGCTTAGAATAAATACAGGGAATAAACCTTCATGGGAAATGGTTGAAGAAAATTACGATAATTATTATTTACCTAAAATGAAGAAAAGACTCATTAACAAAATTTTCAACGCTGTGCTGAACAGGTATCCATCAGCAGTAAATTCTACATGCAAACTAACTCGCTAGTTTATCTAATATAATCCATATTGTTTCCACATTTTTCAAAACAAACCTGTCTGTTTGTTGGTTTACTTCCAAAATTAATAATACGATGAGGAAAAGTTTAATTGCGGCTTCTCCCGATGCTCGAGAAAAGGAAAAACAACAGCCCATTCTCGATTGAAAATTTCTTCATCCGAAAAAGAATCCAGGGAAAACACCTCAACCCACCAAGCTCCCTCAATTTGTCCAGGAGAAAGGAAGTACATAAACAGGTACAATGCCTTGGAGAAGCTCCGGAGATTATTTTCAGCCAGACCATTCAGGTAAAAACGACAAGTCATTTTTCTAATGCCCCTATTACCTTTTACCTTTCCACCACCACAAAAAAAAGAAAAGAAACATGCCCATGCCATGCCACTTTCCATCCAACTATACAAGACAAGAGTAGTAGGTAAGCAAGCATGAAAAAAAGTCAAAGCAAGACCACTACTTTGTAAGGGAAAAGGAGTTCTTTTTTTTTGTAGCTGACTCCAGTCGCTCACACGCATTATACATCACCCGAATAAAAAAGGAATCTCACCACATGACACAGCACCACCACAAACCTTGCGATGCGATACATCCATTTTCATAAGAAAAAAAAACCTGAACAAAAAAGGGTTACTCAATAAAAAAAAGAGACTCTCCTTACACGATTTATACTGTATCAATAAATACCTACACATCCCGGTCTCAAAAAAGGCTTCCTTCCCATCCAAAATGAAATACCTTCACAGAGAGCCTCGCTCAGCAATAATAATTCTATTCTGGAGGATATTTTATACCCATTTTCCAATTCATATAACCTATCCATCTGATCTGGTGGTGTTGTGGATAAAAAAAAAACAAAAAAAAAACATAAGAAAACCAGAAAATCCTTTTACGTCCATACATTTCTTATTATGATCAGAGGAGAGCAGCAGCACCATCAGGAAAAAAAATCTAGGCATGTCCAGCCTACGGAACGGAATTTTTTTTTGCTTGATACATCATCAGCCAAGTTGGCTCTCCCAGTCAGTAAGTAGTCCACAATGGCAATAATGTACCTTATGTACAAACATATTTTTTTTTCTCCAGAAAAACAGAAACAACACGATATATCCATATCCATATAAAAAAAAGTTGAAAAAAATCCCCATATCTAAATGTATTTGATACATGAAAAATAAATATATTAATTTTCCAGTCTACCTAGTTTAGTTATGGATGTACATAATAATGCCTAAGTATGAAATGGAAAAAGGGGTAAATGAGAGAGAGATGTTTACAATTTACACTATTTTCACGTTTTACTATAAAACAAAATGCTCAAAATGCTGGATTGGATTGCTCGAGCCGAGTCTTTTCATATTATTATATCATCCCATCACTATCATCAAATCAGACAATATGCCTTAAACACCACCACGACTAACTAAGCCAGCAAGGAAGATACGCAACAGCAGCCTTGCTTATTTTTTGCTGGTGTATAAAAATGTTGACTTGCTTTTGTATGAGTGGATTCATACATTTTTCACGCTTACATTCTAATATAACGTCCTTCAGTATAAAACTATAAAAGCAGTCTTCTCTACGTCCTATTAATAAGGCAACTCCAATATTAGTTATAGGGAGATGAGTAGGAATATATATAGATAGATACATACATAAGCTTATATGCAACGTAGTAGAAGAATAGACTCATAGTCATGTCGTCACAAGAGGAGATAGTAAGAAGAACGCAACTTGCTTTATACGAAACACACGAAAAGTTCAGACAAGTTTTTCCTTCTAACGCGGAGAGCAATAGTGGTGTGGTGGAGTTGGTGCACATTGTAAAAATGCTGGCTCGAAAAAGAGCTTTATATATAAGTTCATGGCATGCCTTTCAAAGAGTTCTCCTTCTCAAAGTTCCCTTTCGCCTCAGAACAGAACAGAACTAAACAGAGCCAAGCTAGCTATATGTATGAGCAAGCTTCTTGTAACTGAGCGAGTGAACCCAAAAAAGATTTATCGATCCTACACACTACACACACCAAAAACTTACTACGTCTCGCTCTCGTCTCCCAAAAACTCACAGAAATACGTAGAAAACACACGCGCTCACTCTCATACATTCGAGTGAGCGAGATACATAGGTATACAGACACAAAAAAAAGGTTTTATTCCCTCAATTCAACTTCAAGTATAAAGTGGAGTTGGTTGGGCTGCTGGTTCGTTGAGTCGAGTCTGTAGTAATGCATATTACATTTATAGAGTTAATGTCTTATGTATAAGGCGTATTGATGATATAGTGAGGTGCGAGTGTGACTGAGCGAGGAGCACAAAAGCGTAATCTAATGATAAGTAGATATTTCATTCAATGCATTAATTTGTCAGCTATTCAGTGTTATTCACTCCAAGTCCCATGAGTCAATTTTTCAGCGATAGGTTTGGATTCGGGGATAAAACCAAACGAAAATTGTGAGGCGGTAGAAATGGTGATCTTGAAATGAACGACGGAGTCCCTTCGTACATATATTTTTAAAGGCTCAAGCTCTCATATAATTTTGACAAGACAGAATAGATATCGGATTGGCATTATTTTATTTACCGATCATATAATCCGAAAACAATTAAGTCCATTTTAAATAAAATGTGCCGATCAATACGGGGATTAATAACGCAATAACTGTTGAATTATAGTTTGTTCAACCACGAGCTACACATGGAAGGAATCCAACTCTTTAAAAAAGTCTTAATGGTTAAGTTGACTACTTTCGGAGAAACTTAAGTTCCTTCCGCTGCTGTAGTTGAGCTTACTTCTTCCAACAAACTTTTTCCTACATAAACATTAATAAAAAAACTACAACAGGAGACATTCATGTTTATACCCATAATTACTACTGGTATTACTCCTTGTAGTCCAATTTACTTTTAATAGTCCTTAAAGACACTTTTGCAGTACTTACTTATTTCTTAAGGAAAACGCAGAGGAAAGGGATTTTTTTTAAAGATGATATGTTTTACCCCTAACCTTTTTCAATTACGGTTTCAGACGAAAATAAACTTAAGTAATGCGATTACTCTAAAAAGAGAATGAAGATTAAAAACGCATTATAAAATGTCAAACTTCTAAATAAACAGCATGAAAGAAGCTTTCATATGCCACGTGCATATATTCAGTTATTGACATTTCATCCATATTTAAAATGTTAGCAAGCATTTGAAGTGCAGTCAAAATACATACACCATAACACCTTCACCAGCATTTTCTTGTTCATAATCAGGCAAGGAATAAGAAGACTCGCCACTTGCCAGATTAAGATACTCCACATCCGCATCCATTACGATAAAAGTAACGTAATAATAATATTATTAAAACGACAGCAATGACGATGTAATAGAATCGTGAAATCAGCTTTTTTTCTATGAAAAAAAAAGAGATGAGGATTCCTTCAAGTGTATACTTTACTTTACGATGATATTGATGATGATGAGAAACAAGTCGCTGGGTTTGTTTTACAAGGAGATAATATGCCGTCTACTACAGACAATACACTTGTTGTATATGATCCATACGTAAAAGGACGTAATAATGTGATGTGATGTGGTTGTTCCACCTTCTACCACTACTTTTTCTTCAACATTAACAACTGAACTAACCACATGTTCATGTAAAAGTCAAGGAGAGGAATTTTAAAAACCCTCTCGCATTCATTACAACAGGAAAAAAGCGTGTAAGTAGTAAAGAAAGAGGATGCCACCCCATCACGGCCACCCACTTCTGCTCTTGCACTTTATAAGGCATTAAATTCAAATTAAAATATTTTACTCGCTCCCATCATCCACATTATACGGAAGTGTGTATTGCGGGGACTGATTTACGCGCAAGTTGAGGGTGAGTGAATCAATTCGTTTTTATTTATAAAATAAAAGAGCTCGCTCTGCTTTCTTTTAGTTCTCATCCAGGAAAAAAAAGCATTAATTAAACGGGATCCATTGAAACTGCCAATTTTGATACGGTCATTGTTATCCAGGACTGCCGTGCAGTTCATTAGATAAAATCCTATATAAGAATCTAGCAAGCGGAAGTAGAAGTGCTGATTCAATTTCTTGATTAATTTTTTCCCTTGCGATATCAAAGCCGCTTCCAAACCAAAAGCTTGTCGCTTTTTCGGTCACTTTTTATGCATGAGAATTAAATGCAATGAAATCTCCGCTCAACTGAAGTGTAGCAGGAAAATCAAGTGAAAAATGTTCTTCTTTTGTATTAATTGTCCCTGAAGGAGTCTCCTTTTCAGCCATGACCATGAATGAGAATTGGAGGGAGCCTTTACCATGCATACATAATTAAAAGACACGGAACTCGCTGCTGGAATGGAGGAAACAAACGGGTGAGAGAAGTACAGGCTAGGCTAGGCGGAGGAAAAGGGAAGAGGAACCCAAGCGGGGTGAATAAATGATTTTCCATTCTACACAGCTTTCCAGGAGAAGCCAGATCCAAACTACCATACCGAAGCCTCTCCCTCCCCAGTCCAGTAATACTTAAGTAGAGGGATATGTTACACCTTTATGCAAACCAAGCGTGAGAAGAAAATAAATTCGGCCAATTTTTCCTTTCCTTTGGTTAATGAAGCAATAACAGCCCAAGAACCCTACACACCCCAGCAAAACAAGCAGGGAAAATCTACCTTCCTTTTTTGACTACTTTCCTATTTTTTCCTGCATCCAACAAAACTATGCAGTTTTACATACCTTCATCTAACGAGAAGATACCCACTTCCACCCCAGAACGAGTAGAGAACTTCCCAAAACATGTTATATAAAAATTTGAAACAATAATGATTAGAAGCTACATAGTTAAATCCTCTGTAATATAGCTATTATATGATTAATGATGATGATTTGATGACTGAGGGAAATGAAAGAAGTTCCTTTAAAAAAATCGTTCTCTGTCAAAATATTCATCATCAGCAACTCTCCTCCTCATCATCATCATTATAATAGCTGAGAGAAAGAGCCTTCTACAATGTTACATGTTTCAGGGGAAAATGCCTAGCGAAAAGAACGTAAAAGCAAAAAAAAAATGAAGAAGAAGAAGAGAAAAATATGCGGAGGATGTCTTTCAGGATTCCGGATTAAACCAACTGATTACTACATAATTCTTATAAAAATACTACCTATATAAAAAAAGATGATATGCGGTAGAAAGATAGTTAGTTACAAGCTGCGGAGTGACAGTCGGAGGTTTGGAGGTGGTATGGCTAGTAAAGAATTCTAGTCACTACTGTACTGTGCATTTTTCTCTTAAAAACCTAAAAAATATACCCAGCTAGGTAATATCATGGAAAAAGGGAAGCGTGCAGTAGTAGTAAATAATGTAGGAAAGCAAGCATGAAACTTTTTTTTTCATCATTACATAAAAAAGTGTGCTTCTGGCTCACTAATTTGACTTTTGCCGTGTTTTTTTTTCATGCTAGACTTAGACTTATGATATGATGGTAAAGAAAAGAATGAGGAAAAGAAAAATTCCAGTCTAAATACAGTAGTTTTTTCTCCATGCAGTAATAATATTCATGTTCATGATGATGATGATGATATTGCGTAAATAATTTTTCTAAAATGTAAAAGTCAGATTTTCCGGTTAAAGAAAGGAGTAATTTTGTAGAAAAACCGGAGAAACAATACATTTGATATGATGTCATCATGATATGCGTTACATAAGCAGAAAGCAGGCGGGCAAACAAACGGGCAATGCAATTATTTTAAAGAAAGTTAAGAAATTATATTGAGAATTTTTCTCCATCTTACCTTATTCCATTTGTAGATAAACGCCACATCCAGAAGAGTCAGGTCACTCTCCAAAATACTGTCACGATTTCCATTGTAAAGTAAGTCAACCTATGAGGGAGAAAACAAAAAAAAAATCACGCATGAGATTCGATTTCAAATATATAGCATAGCATATCTAAGATGGACTTTGAAAGACAGTCAAGACAGAGATGGGTGGTTTAAAAAAATATTCGATGTGGACAGATGTCCTTTCCATTCCATTCTAACCCTCCAAAGTTATAATTAGGCGATTTATCGTTTAGAATTAAATGATTTCTAGAATTTTATTTTTCTTAATTTGGAGAAAATCCATACTTTAAAATTTGGCTATGGTCTACACTTTCAAAGAAGTGGTTTTGTCAGCATGATGCAAAACCTACTTTTTCCTCATCTTCAAAATTCAACATCACATCATCGCCATCCCTTTTGAATATGAAGAAATGAAATCATTTTCACACAATAACTTAAAGGTGACACCCCCAAATGACATTGAGACCGGTTTATTAAAAAGAAACCCGATGTCTTAAGCCAAGAAAAAAATTGAGAGAAAAAACATCTTGTTCTTTTGACTCTGTTCCAAGAAGTTATACAACTCACAATTCTCATAATGTCAACTCAAGCAGAGTCCGTGTTTCCCTTTTTTCCTTGCATGTCTCGGTTTTTTTTTGGAGCATTAATTCTATTCTCAGTACGTTCATTTCTCGTCATTCCTCATACTACTACTACTTTTACTACTCAGTCTCACAGCCAGTCACCGTGAAAAAGCCAATGAAATTTGTAATCCGCAGTAAAGAATCAAACAGGATAAAACTCGTCAAATCCATTTATTTTTTCCGAGAAAACCAACCAAACTCAATCACTTTTTCTTTTCTTTTTTTGCGGCAAATGTAAACTTATTTCTTTTCCCAATCGGACTGAACAAGAAGTTAAAGAGTTATCCTTTATTTTTTCGTAGATGTCTTTTTCGTTTCAAAAATGTCTGCAATTCGTGCTTTTGGGAAAAGTCCATAAAGCTTGCTATATTCACCTATTTGTTCCATTTATGAAAATCTACGGGGATTTTTTCTTCTACCATATCATACTTAAAAACCGGGCATGTTTTCTATAATTTTTCCCTTATGAAGTATGGGCATCAGCTCGGGCAAAAAAAAACATGTATGCAGTTATAAAATCAAATCATCCCATCATCAAGGATTTTCATGTCGATAAAAACGGCTCATGGCTTGTTAGCTTCATAACAAGCAGGCAAGCTAAAAGAGATAACAAACCTTCTCGGCTAATTCCACTCCACAAAGTGTTCGCCCAAGCCCATTCGATTTTATTGAATGATTCTGAATTAAAAGAGCTGTCACGTCACGTCCTGCTCCATACATCATCGCACAAAACAGTTACAGATATGGCAAGCAAAAGTTGAACTGATCAATAAAAGTCGGTTTATATCCATCGAAGAAGATTTTAGATCATGATTACGCTCATTTTAATAACCAGCCTCCTTCAGATGATAAATTGTGTTGATGTGCCTAAGCGAAACAGTACTTTTCAACCCATCCAAGCTGGTTTTCTAGATCATTATCGCAGCACATCAGCAGTCAGTCGTGATGAGCATGAGGGTAAAATTACATAATCATTTTTCGATTTAGATTTAGACTAAACGAATGAAAGAGACCCGTCAAGTGTACACTCCAAAACCTCCCAAATGACACCTTATCAGGGATACAAAACGCAAAGGCACATCCATAACATAACATAACACATTAACGTTATGTAACAATTGCCCATCGTCACCCTGAAACATAACATAACCTGCATGCCTTTTTTTGCTGTGAGTGAACCCAAAAAAATCGTTTATTCCTGCTCCATTTCCGGCATAGATATAAGATACAGTACAGCACATGAACTTATATATACAAAAAGTGCAGACAACAGACAGACCTGTTCACATCATCACACACAGCGCAAATTGTAACCTGTGAGCTTTTATGTAGTCATATAAGTATGACCAGTCTCATTTTTAGAACTGACTATATGACTTCTGCTTATGCCTATCTAGTTTGCTAGCACTCATGCTTTAGTAGTAGCTTTCCGCTAGCTTCAATCTATTCTCGTGAACTATGCTCGCTCACAGACAGGGAGACTAAAATGCTTGCGTTATTGAGCCTTGTTTCAAATCAAAACCGTGCCTGTGTATGCGCTCGTTAACCTAAATTTTATTTTTTTACTCTAGATCAGGCAGGACAAAAGGATCAGGCCAGGCCAGGGTGAAATAGAATGAGCTATGCTACATAAAATGAAATGGACGAAAATAGCACGAGAAACGGAATTGCTAGCTGCAGAAAGGAAAGAATTTTCTGAAAATCATTATTAATCTCCTATTTTTCTAACATAGTTTCTTTTAGTTTTTCCTTTGCTACTTATTTGTATTTGTGGGAGGATTTTGTACAGAATGGAAAGTAAAACGGTAGCATGCTATTAGGCTTCAACCTCGGCACTTTTCCCCATTTCTTTAAGTTGTTTTTTTTGTTTCATTTCATATTTTCATAGTGGAGAATGCCTTATGCGGATGTTTACGTTTTAGAACCATTTCCCTTTTACAACCTTTTTTTCTTCTTCAGTTTTTAGCATAATCATGATAAATGAGCTACTCATTCTTCCGTTTAAAAAGTTACATTTTTGGGATTCTCCTTCCTCCTTTTTCCCATTTTAGTGGGAAAACGAGCAATCATGTTTAAGCGTTTCTGCGATGGTTTCAGCTGAATACGCCAAAAAAAACTAAACAAGCCCCAACACAATGTTCAGTATTCATATGGGAGGAAAGGAAAACTAATGCCCTTTCACGACAAATTTTTAAAAACCGTTTTTAAGTGCTTTTCAGTCAGTTTTTCAGTGAGTATGTGGTGATGATAGTGCCGACGTCATGTATGCCCAGCAAAAGTTTTATTCTTTACATCCCTTTTTATTAACAATGACAATCTCTCATTCCTCCAAAATCCGATAAATTGCCTTTCCAATTTCCTTCCACTTTTCCTCCCTCCCTTCCTCTCCATCATCATTCTTAACATTACTTTTCCCCACATCATGATTTTCTCAATTCCGGTCTTAACAAACAGACTCACCATCCCTGATTCTGTTCTGATCTGATGATGGTGAAAGAAAAGTCGGGGGGAAAGAAAATCCCATTCCGCTATAGCTGCTAGTACACAAAATGTTTCAAAAAAAGCTCATTGAAAAATAAAATCGAGATACTTACCCTGTAGTCATCCGAGAGCCCATACTTCCTCCGAATAAATTTCTTGAGCAGCCCAACCGAAACACCCGCAGGACATTGGAGATACCTCCGGTCGTTGGCCTATATCACACAAAAAGTAAAAGATCCCAGTAGGTATTTTATTTTAAATCATCATCGTCATCAACATCAACATTCCCTCTTCCCATCCTCCTCATCTTCATCATCCATCCTCATCACAA
>JAQGAI010003476.1:0-10703 GCA_034696905.1 Lepidocyrtus violaceus
CATTTACATTTATTACTCACTCTCCCAACTTACTACACAAAACATTTTTCAGACATTTCGGTCATCATTATCATCATCATCATCATCATCATCATCCTCCTATCCTCGAACGAAAAAAAATGGTCATCCTCATTGCAAAACTGCAATAATACTTTTTTTCGGTCGAATCGACAAATCAACAGTACTCCTACAGCTTCACCTGCAAAAGAAGAAGAAGAAAAAGGTGCATCACATCGCAACGCGTATCCCAGTCCTGTAATAATATATTCCCTCTTGGTTGTCAATCCGGTTTTTTGGACTTCATCGTCGTCATCATCATCATCGTATTCATCAGATGAGTAAGTTATGCAGTAGAAGATTTTGCAGGTTTTTTTTTGCATTTGTGTGCACATTGTTTCTGTGTGGGTCATCGTATCGTAACCCATTCAAGATTAGGGAAAAGGCGAGGATGATATATCGGACGAGGACGGACGGAAAGAAGAAGAAGAAAGAAACCTAAATTCCCTTCGCTAGTTTATAGTAACCTGTAAGTGAAGTCCAGATAGATCATCCTGACGAAGAAGAAAGATATACCTAAAATCCATGTTGGTTTGGTTTAATATTTTCTTCAGCCTTGTCATATTAAATATTAGGTAGCCCTTGTTTTCGCACGGCTGTTTTGTTGCTGTTGTGTTGTGAGGGGATGGCAAATCCCCTATTTCATTTCATTTTTTTTTGTAGCAAGTACTATCTTTACGTGACATGATTCCCTTATTTTTCCTACCAGCAGCTTTAAGGGCTAAAACCTGAATCGGACTAAGCAATGCAAAGGAATGATCATAGAAATTCTCCCATTATATTCCTACAACATACAGACGGAGGAAAATGGTGAAATGAAAGATGAACAAAAAAAGGAATGAACAAAAAATGGGGGAAGCTATTCCATTCATTTCATTACAGAACCAATCATATTATACACAATATAAACTGCCGGTTTGGACCGCGTCACTTAATAAAAGCAATTCATTTAATGGGGAGATTCATTTGCATTAGATTAATGATTCAACTTTGCAGGTTTCAGATTTATTAAATAACTACTGTAATAACTGTCCCATTCCATTATCTTCTTACGTTACATTATGATAGAAGTTCATAGAGTAGGCTAAACAATAATTACATTATGTAATTGCCAAAAAATTTCAAAAAAAAAATCCAGTTGGTCGAGTTTTGATTTCAACTCGTCACATCCAAAATTCAAAAGAAGTCAAACAATTTTCTAAGATGGGATTTCGAGACATTTTAAATTTGGGCATCTGAATGCGCTGGTATACTTATAAACAGATCAGCCAAGCACTTGGCAGGTTTGATATTGAAAGAAAGGACAAAGAAAGCATTATATTTACTTAAGCACTATACTACCGATATAGGCTGGACTTAACGAGGAGCCAATCATTCGGGAGCGGATTTCTTTGTGTGCATTGTATTATGCTGATATGGGTTGGGCTGGTCTGGCCTTCCTGTCTTCCCAGTTTATGCGCGTGAGTGCTCGAGTGCACGGAAAAGTGAACAATATGGTATCAATATCACATAAAAGTCACCCTTGCCTTGTTTGCCCATTGGATGAGGATGATGTTTGCTACGAATGAACGCACGTGATCTTCTTATACATATTGGGGCCTCGGCTTCAGTTTCAACAACTTCATCTTAAAAAAAGAAGAAGATATGGCTGTAATCTAAATAATAAAGCTACTTTGGTTTTTTAATACTTTTTTCATTCACGTTTTTTAATAGAGATCAGATCACATACATAATAATAATAATAATAATAAATATGCTACGTTTGCTATTCCTTTTCACAAGTGTTTCTATTCTACTATCATTAAGTTGGTTTATTTAATTACAATTACGCATTATGATTTATACTAATTCATCTAATTACATAATTTTTAATAACTAGTAAATAGACTATAGAGGAGCTTTACATGACTGGTATATAATTGGTATATAATTAATTAATTGCCTACTTAATAGTGAATGTAATATCGCTTTATACCCACTACTAACTAATTTACGTAATCATGCTAAATAATATTTAGACTTGTTAAAATTATAATATTCCTTGACTAGTACTCTCACTAGTCTCACTACATCCATGTAGTTTATGTGATGATCTGTTATTAATTTACACTATGTATTAAATACGTATTTACTTTTTTTGAGATGTAAAATATCTTTTGCATGAAAATTTACTTACCCTTTTACAGTATCCTTCTTGAATTTGTATAGTTTAGATTTACAAAATTTTTCGTCAATTACGCTAGATTATAGATCTAGTTTTTAGATGTGCTCTATACATGTAATAGTAACTCTCTAGACTAGTTTAATATACAGATTTGGATTTCCTATAAAATACTTACTTTGTATCAAATTTCAAACTGAAATCTTTTGGGAGGATGGATCTGTCCACTTAAACCGCTTACTTAGGTATATGATTTTAATTAAATCTTAGATTGATACGCACTTTCATATTACATTTCTTTCCATAAAGCAGCCACCCCCAAATTGTTAAATATAAATTGATTTTTCAGCAGCAGCAGCCTACCCTTTTACCATCCACACAGATAAAACTGACTTCAAAAGTCTCTTCAAATAATATATGTAATGTATGTATGAAATGTTAACTTTTCCTTAACGCTTTACTAACTCCCAAAACTTGTCCGATACGGTTAACATTATTCTGGCTATAGTACCTAATTTAATTGTACGTAATAAAGTTATTACTTTTTTTTACACATTTATTTACAACATGTCTATACTAACGCTTGCTGGATCCTGGAGAAATTCCCTTGAACGGGAAAGTTACATAAATTAATTTGGTATCAGAAAAGTAAACTTTATAGATCTCTTATAACATTAAGTATGCGCCTAAAGTTTAGAGCAAGCTTAATCATTCAAGCAGTCATCTCATTTTATCAGAGTTATCATCACTAAATAACCGGTAAGCAACAACAGCAATTTAACAACAAAAAAAAACTAGTTGACGGTTACAATTAAAAATCCCTTTTACTCATTGCCAGTCATGTGTTATCAATCAATTTTTATTGAACTTATGAAAGGAAATATGCATCCCCCACCTTCAATTTTCGCTACTTCCTTTAGGAAACCATAAATAAAAACGAAAATCATTCGATCCAAACTGTCCAATATTTTGACTTCTTCATTCATCATCATCCCTATCCTTCAAATCAATCCATCCCTTAAAACTTTCCCTTCATCATTACTTACTTATAATTGTATAAATATCAGCAAGAAGCACATTCCCCCACTCCTTTGTCTCAACTTGGTTAATTATGCAATTTTCCCATCAAAATATACAAGCATAAAAATGCAAATAACAAGGTTTTTATAATGATGATGCAATTTTACTGCAAAATTTCAAAAGCCATTCGAGCCGGAAGTCCCTACCAATGAAAAAAAAATGAATGACAGGCAGGGAAAGATAATAAAAAATTGCTACTTTTTTCATCTTCCTTGTCCACTTGTCATGTAATGCTTCACGAAACTTCTTATAACCTTATATAACATCATTCATTTTCAATGGTCTGGTCACCCAATCACCATTATACACACATGATTTTTATCAAGCTAACGACCGATTACTACACGCACCAGAGATATTGATTATATCTGTCACAAAATGACTTGTAGTTGTTCTCCGGCTCATAAATCCATAATCCATAACAATTTGTTTAGAATGGAATAATAATGACATGACAGTAGCAATTTGCCCAACCACCACCACGCATGTTACATGCATTCCATTCCTATTCTTTCCCTTTTCAGTTCTTGCTTGCGGTCTCGTTTGGTTTGGTTGGTGTTTGGTGTGGTCAGGCCATTCATTAGAATTGCTCAATAAACAAAAAGTTCAATGCCGACAGGGGCAGAGATTTTGACTTGTTTCAACCCATTCAAAACACGACACAGGAAACGTTGTAAATGTTGTAAAATGGTGAATGAGTAATAAGAAGCGGTCATTTATCATCATCATTCACTGTAGATTTCAGTTGGGAAAAGCTAATAAAAGGGTTGGTTCCTTAAAGGAAATTACAAGATTAGTGGATTACCTTCCTAACTAATGCATAACTAGCTTGTGTGCATACAGAACAGCAGTCTTCTCCTATCATCATCATCATCATCATCATCATCATCAATATTTTTCCTCCAAACTCTTCTTGACAACTGTCATGCAGTTAACCGCCACCATCACATCACCTCCTTCACGACTGACCACTTGCACTAACTAACAATGTGCCACCACGAAGAACAAATCAACAATCAAACATACTTAGCGTCTTTTTCACATGTAGCTCGTCTCCTTTTCGTTCATGACAAGCGCATTTTAGAAAAAGCAAAAATATATTTGAGGATACAATAACCAAGCCATGTGTGTACTTTTTTCTTTATCATTTCATCATGATCTAATCATGTAATTTTTCTCTTTACTCCTTTCCCACAAATCAAACATTAAGAAATTCATGATATGATGGTGCATGATGATTTCATGACAAAATTATTTCGATAAAATTTCTCTGTCTCTCTCTCGAAAAAAGGAAAAATAAACGGAAACTCTTTTGGTCCACCCACCCACATTTTTCTTTACGTAAGTTAGGTACTCAATTTAGTTAGTCTTTCCCTCTTGTTTGTAATCATCATTCATATCATAAACATAACTAGCGGATAAAAAGCAAGCGTCAAAAACATATAAAAATTGTTAGGCTAGTAACTAATCATTTTAGATCGATTGCCAGCCATGGCACAGGGAAGGAAAAAGTAAAGGAACTGGTTATGGGATATTCTTGTGTGTTGTAAAAGTAGGTAGGGAGATACAATATGTATGCATCTGGTGGTCATGTTGATGCACTTCATCGAGAAAAAAAGTTGACTTTTTATTTTAAAAAAAAGGGAAATTTTTCTCTTCCTCCTTTTAGTTGCGTTCGTTTGTAAGGAAAAATATAAAATTCTAAGGATATGCCTATAAAACAAGAGGTGATCAATGGTAAGGTAAGGTAGGGACCATATTATCGTGATCTGCTCATGACTTGCTTCTTTTTTCTATTGAAAACTATCTGCATTTTATGAATGAATTTATAAGAGGGGGAGTTGGTATCCCAATAACTGACTCCAATGACTTGTTGATAATAATACTTTTCTACGAAAATGAAGTAAATTATTTTTTACTAGGGTTAAATGTTTAGTCTAATCATTATTATAGATTTTAACAAGAGAATTCTTGCAAATTATAAAATTTGTTTGGGCTAATTTGCATCCATAATGAATTGAGAAAAATATTTTGAAACTTAATGCTTGGGATGAATGGGAAGGAAATGATTTTGCAAAAAAAAATGTTTTCATTCATTTGAAGAGCGGAAGCAAAAAAAAAACAGAAGAAAACGATTTTATTATACATGAGCCCTGACAATGAGCCTGGGCCACGCGTACTTAAAAGAAAGGATTTTTAATTTGAATGTGTTTTTTTTTTCAAAAACTCCCTGCAACGTCGACAAGCGCCAGCTTTAGAGGAAATGCAAAATGTTCCTGTTGCTTTCGTAGCTTCATTCGATTAGATATTAGCTAATATAGCTAATGCTGATTTTAATATTGAATTTTATTGCTCTGCTCTGTAGAGGAACTGACAGGCGTAGGGAATGAATGTTGGGGAAGGAATATAAAAAAACAGATGAATTCTGTCTGGTTGTTAAATTCCCAATGCTGAAATCTGCGTGTAATTGCGTGGTGGTTGCCACTTGCTTAATATAATTAAACTGCAACGAGCAGACATGCATAGGTAGTGCCACACAGCGAAAAGGTTACGGCTAAATATGATCAAAGGGCAAAAATTCCCTTCCTTCCTTCCATTTCCACTTACTTGCTACACGCTGTGAGACGCTGTTGCAGATTGCAGACGGCAAAAATCTGCTCATATCTATGTAATGTTCGCTACGCTGCAGGCTGTAGGCAATTTTCACAGGAAAAGATTTATTGCAGGAGGGATATCACATCGCTTATTTTACTTTCTCGAAAGGAATTCCCTCGCTGACTGATTGAAACGTTGGGACATGAGAATTGAGACATGGCAATTTGACATTAAGACCTGTAATTGGGAGGGAGATTGAACCCTGAATCAAAATCAAATTTTGGGGAGCCCTTTCATTATTATCATTTGCATGCTGAATGGAACAAAAACCTTTCTACTGATGAATGCAATGATGATGATGATGAGAATGACGAGAATTTTTGCAATGCAAGCAATGCAGGCGCTGCAGAGATAGATTGACTTTAATTTCGCAGGGCGCATCCCATTCCTTTTGTTTAAAGTGAAAGTGTCCAGCCAGAATGAGATACTTTCTGTTCAAGCTAAAATTAGCACACGTAACGTATTATATTTTAAATGAACATAAAACATCCCGACTGACTTTTACTATCCCAACTGACTTGGCTTGACTCTCCCGAGAAGTTGTTACTTTTTGCTTTTGTCGGGTTGGTTGGCTGTGACCGGTGACTGCTGAGAAAACTATTCAGGTTTTAATCTGACGAGACTAACCGATTTTTTTGTATGGGATGAGATATTTTTTTATAATACTACACTACCGCCTACTTCAATATCAACTCCGTTATCTAAACTGAATTGCGTATCATTAGGTGTAAATTAAATTATTTGTAATTTTATGGAGTCATTTTATAGTTAGCTAGTATTTGAGAGAGAGAGATCATTTTAGCGATTATGTGCAGAATTTTACACTTAATTATTACCTATTAAAAATGTACTTTCTATCATAAATTATTACTCTCTTTCTCTCTTTCCCTGTTACAAAATAAATGTTAGAGAAATATTATTTTTTTGCTAGTTAATTTTTTTCTTCTTCATTGATCTACATCTACGGAGCACTGCCCGTACTGTTGGGCGGGGAAGCGGAGCTATCCTCTTTATTGAAGTAGTAGTCATGATAGTAAAACGGGTAATTTGACGGGGTTGTGATTGCAGTGACAGCGGATGACGAGGAGGAAGAGGAGCCTCCACCACCGGAAGAGTTGGAGTGTGTTCCAGTGGAGCCACCAATCCCTCCTCCGGCACCAC
This sequence comes from Lepidocyrtus violaceus, assembly GCA_034696905.1. NCBI lineage: Eukaryota > Metazoa > Arthropoda > Collembola > Entomobryomorpha > Entomobryidae > Lepidocyrtus > Lepidocyrtus violaceus. Next base: position 7,115 of record JAQGAI010003476.1, read on the forward strand.
CATTACCGACGCCACCACCACCACCGCCGCCGCCATTTCCGTTACTCGTAATAACCCCCCCATGATGATGTCCACTGGAGGAGGAGGATGAGCCAGGTAGGACGACAGGTGTATTAGATGAGGATGAGGAACTAGATGAGGACGCGGAGGCAGCGGCCGCCGCAGCAAGGACGGCCGCGGAGTAGCCGGGAATTGTGTTTATGTCTGATATTGTAACATCGGGGTGTTGGCCAAGTTTGGATGGTGAGAAGTATTCATACGGAGAGCAGAGAGACTCTTGTTGTACCATTCTTCCTCCGGATTCATCCCTGCAGGCAAACCAAGCTTTAGGATTTTATTAAGGCTGCCCTCAAACAACTTTATTAACATTTTTTTATAGCAGCAGTCAATTATTGATGAATATGACACAACTGGGGCAAGCTGAGACACAATTTTAGAAACAAAATCTATTCATATTTTGTTTTAAAGCTCAGATAGGAATACATACCCATTGGATCCTGACGGAGGTTGGAGACTGCTGACATGTTGGACGCTGAGTGGGGCATTGTGAAAGGCTGAGTCATGGATGAGTACGTTCCAGATCCCATCTACAAAAACAAAACAAACCATCCCAGTTGTCATTTTTTTTAAGATAAAAAAAATATTTCAGTTGCTTTCCCTTCAACAAAAGAACCCTTTCGCCTTTGTTGTGATCGATATTGTTTATACATTTAAGTACTGTACAATCATTTATACAGCAAAAGTTAAAAAAAAAACTGTCCCCTTTCCGGTTTTAAATACTTAACTTTACTTTTTTTAGTAAAAGTACTAGTTTGGTAAATGATTTTCGTGCTCAGGGAATTATCACCAAACCATCATGATCATCATCATGTTACCGAACTTGTTTACACTTGCGTGCAGCCATTAAATTATATAGGCACCATATTTTTATATCTTTCCCCTCAACTATTATTTGACAATCCTCATAAAACTGATGGGAGCAATTCAATACACCAATAAATAGCAATCCAAGTGAAATTTCACATTTTTTACTCATGTTAGCATAGGTGGGTGGCAGTAGGTAAGTAGTCATTTTTATTTTACTGTCTGAAATGTTGTTTTTGAAAAAAAAATAAGTATTTTGTTTTACAAAATAAAAAGAAAGAAATAATAATAAGTTTATAGCCTCGTCGGGCTAACCTCTGCTAGCAAACAAATAAATAGTTAATTTTTTTTATCTCCTTTTAAATAACGAGCTTTAGCAGCTAATCATTATTGTTGTTGGTGGGATTTTCGATATTTTTATTGAATGCTTTGAAGAGAGAAAAAACGCAACTCAAAATGCTCAACTTGACAAAAAATATTTTTTTATTCATACTAAATTTATATTTGCAGTACGGTCATTGGATCGAAAAATACATTTGATTCTATGCAGGTCTACGTCATGCTTCCCCTCAGGAATCACTTATTTTATCACGGCTGCTTGCATGCATCATGGACGGTACTTGTTATCAGCGGAGCGCAGGTAATCGAACAGGCTCGGCGAGCTTTTTCTGCCAAAATCATTCGTCGTGATTTGTGACTAATTTTGCGTGTGATTTGCCACCACCACCATCACCGCCACCACTTACAATACAATACTTATCATCAACTGCAAAATAATGCTTGTGGAGTTGACAGTTTTACTTAAATGTAATGTAATTCATTCCGCTTACCTGGGGATATCGATTCATCGTATTAATGGAATTGATATTCGTGTGGGGATAGTGCTGATAACCCCGGCTGGCCGCTGTGGGATAGATGTTCCGCATCATTGCTCCATTACATGGGGGGAGGACAGAGGGGGCTAGGGCTTTCTGCAGCTGCTTCTCTTGCTTTCGGTATTTTGCCCGTCTGTTCTGAAACCATACCTGAAAAAAAATATAGGAAAAATAAATAAAACCAATCACGTAATAAAACAAAATTATTATTATTATTTTTGCATTTTAATTGATTTTGTATCGATTTGGAAAATGATGTATCTATCACATGTGGCGTCGTTTGTCTCTCGTTTTTAACATTCTTTGTCCTTCTATTCTGTCACTTTACCAAAACGTGAAGAAAAAAAAACTCCAGAAAAAATACTTCTTCAAAACAAGGAAAATTGCTCAGAAAGGCTTGAAAAAGTCCTGTGAGCTTAAAAAATACTACATTTTTTTTCTCAGTTGATTCATTTTTTTTAAATCCCCAAATGGCAATAGAAAAGAAGAACTAACCTACATAGCATATAGCACATATCTTTAGAAACATATTTTCTGTACATGTTATACCTAGGTATTATACCCCTACTATATAATATATGCTCTATGCATTCCTTGTACTCGTTTTTTATCATCCTGTTTAGTTTTCTGTTATTTAGGAATAGGAACAGCTACACAGAGAGAGAAGTTCTCTTTTTTTTCTCTGTCATGTCTGGAAAAGTAAGGAAGGACGAGATGGGAAAGTTTTTTGGTTCTGTTCTGTGCTCCAGCTCGAGAAAAAAGTCTTTTGGGATGGAAGGAGTGTCGAAATTCGTATAACTTTTCTCCAGCCCCTCTCTCATCTCATCCTATCCATGTGCTATGCTCCAGGAGAGAGCGAGAATAGCTTAGGCTGTTAGGGTCTGAGAGAGAGTAGTGAAGTGAAAAGACGGGATATATCCGTATAAAAAAAGAAACTCTTTGGTAGAAAGAGAGGGAGGGTGGCTAAGGCAGTGTCAGAGAAAGACAGACACAACAGCATCCATATTTGGCGGTGGTGTGAGATTCCTCTAATATGGATGGAGTTGTTGGATGAGCATACCAATTCATATGCCTACACAAGTCCTAAAAGTACAGATATAAATATCTGTATGTAGCCATCTTTATCTTTATATCTGCATCCAAGTAAGTAACTAAGGTTGGGGTTGGGATATAGTGTAGTAACTTCAGTATGGATTTTGTTCATGCCGAGTGCATCCTTTCCCTCCAGAAAACATTGTACATATTATAACTACTAGACAACTTTTCGGGAGAAAGTATTCACGGGGCGATGCTCATGATAACAGTGAAGCTGATGATGATGATGACAAGACAAACGCTCTCTGGAAAAGTGTGCGTGCTCTGGAGAGAGTGATGAAAGATACATGTTCAGCCAGTTATGCCTCCATTTTGAATGAACATTTTCAGATAGGTGGCTTATACAAACGAATGTATACTTATATCAGTTCATACTGGAGAGAAAGCTCTATAGTAGCGCTCAGCCTTTAGGTATGTCTATCTAATGTCTATAGCTATGTATGTGTAGCTTCCTTTCAGGGTTTGTGTAGGCCCCTAATCTGATGACTGTGATGTTCATTTGATTTATTTTCTTCATTACCTTCACAATTTGAACTCCACGGAGCCTGAAATGGCTGTAAAATAATTTCAGGTAATGCAATAATATCAGTTTCCATTGTGGAAATCTTCAAATTGAACATCCCTCGGAGAATTACCCACATCTGTGTGGAACTAAAGTGTTTGTTTGTCCGGGTGTGAGTAGAGTGGAGGTATGTTGTATGGGTTATGTATGGGATGCGTAGGCTTCTATTTCTATATACGGCCACGTTTTATAC
>JAQGAI010003477.1:0-10702 GCA_034696905.1 Lepidocyrtus violaceus
TGAGGAAAATGAAAATGAGTCCACGTCCAGTGATCATGGTATCTCTCTATTTATGTAGCAGTATTTTCTTAAAGGGAAAAAATAAACAGCTTCATAATATCCGCTGTCTGTCTCATGTTGTTTGTTTGGATTAGAAAGGCAACAATGATTTTAAAAAAAGCGTAAAATGTAATGTAGCTTCGTCAAACATAAACATTATGTTAAAACGGTTTTAAATCTTCCCGTGATGGGCTGGAAATGAAATCAGAAACCTTCCTAACTTTTTTTGGACATTCAAGACGACGCCAATCAATAGTTAAGCTGATAGACAGTGAACATAGATCAGATCAGATCAGATAAATAATTAATCCACTGTCTGTCATGATATTATTACTACTAACCTAATGCTAATTAACTGCCAATAGAGCCGTGGATTTGTTTATGTTAGCTGTTGTTGACTGACTGTTTATTTTTCAACGACCTGGACATGATATATTCCATGGAACGGAATTATAATTTCCCAAATAAATGTTAGCTATATTTGATTGGGATAGCATGTTTGGTCCTTGCTGTATAATATTTGTTTATGCAAGCAAACGTCGTATATCAGCTATAGAGAGAACCTAAAAAAAGTGAATGGGATTGGGGGCGACTTGACATCGGAGGAGGGTAATCTACTTTTTTTCTTTCAGGTTTGAAAAACCATTCCTTGCATCGCCATCATCATCATCATCATCATCAGTCAGCCAGCTTCAGTTCAACATAATAAGTAATGTAATGCTAATGCTAATGATACACCTAATCATCATAATCATACATATATTGCACAAAAGTGGCTATAACCTTAATTTGTAAACATTTAAAAAAAACACGCACGCAAAAATAACTTGTTTAAATGCCAGAAACTGAGAAAAATGAAAATGTGCATAAGAATAAGAATGGAGTGACATGAGGAGGAAGGAACATGTTGTTGAGAATTTGGAGAAGTGAATGGGACGAAGCAGCGACCGTCCGTCCGTTCAAAAGACACTGACCTAATGAGAAGGGAGAAAAGAGAAAGCAGAGGCAGCGCAGCGCACCAGCAGATCCAGATCCAGCACACACACGGAGGAGTGAATGGAGTGAAGTGGAGTGCTTTTCACAGGACCTGCTTTGAGTTTGTCGGGTGTTTGTTTCGGGAGGACGAGGAACAGGAAAATAAATATATTTAAAAGAACGGGGAGTTATTTTTATGTTCCTTGAAGAAAGCAAAAAACAAACAATGAACAAAGCAGAGGCTCATCATTAATTAAAAGGAGATTTGATTTTTTTTTTAATTAGGGAGGAATTGTGGGAGGATAATATGAAAAAAATGATAATGGTGATTTAATAGGATTGTGGAGGTGGTTGGTGAATGAAATGATTTGGATGACGGCACCCGACTCACATGCCATGTGTGTGCGGAGTTCAACTTGAATGGGAAGATATTTATTGTTGAAAAATTTAAATGAAATTTAAAGTGGCTTCCTCTTCTCCACCCTGACCCTCTTTTGATGATCATGTCAATTTAAAATGAGTTGACTTCGCCGGGAATTTATCATTGTAAAACTGCTTAAGTGTAATGTGCCTAACTCTTAAATAGTTATCTTTAATTGAGCCACCAATAATAGATAAGAAAGGGTAACTGATGAACTTCTATTTTTTGAATGATAAACTGAGAATGCAAATCATCAAATTATCATCGGAGTAACTAAACTAACTAGTGCTAACTAGACAAATGAATGTACTGTCCTGTACTGTGTTCCTTAACGATTGCACAATAGTTAAAATATCTAAGTTAGTTGTTAGTTTAACCTAAAATCAAACATCAAAAAAGGAAACCTTATCCTTCCGTCTTCAGTTTGTAATTGGAAATCTCTGGTCGAGTTAAACTTGTCTAATTAATCTGGTCTCATCATCATCATCCATCATCATCAGTAACTGTGAATCTACGCTGGAGGAGGAGGATAATTGTAATGATTGTGTTCTCAAACCGATAATAACTTAACTGCTTATTTATGGTGCTTTTACTCTCGGAAAATCTACACAACAATCAACAATCAATGATCAAGAAGAAGACGACAAACTACCAAGTAATTTTTTTAACTAACGAAATACGTCAACCACAGAAGAAGAATAGTAAATGTGGCACATGGATGTGAAGTACAGAGTTACAAATTGGTTCATTAAAACTTAAATAATTTAGTTGAGTTGAAAAGTGTATCATTTAGCGTCGGTTGTTGTCGTCAGCTGTCTTTTGTGGGACAGCAGCAGCAACAGCAGCTTCTCATTTTGATTGTTGTTGATTGGTCTCCCTCCAAATTAAATGCTAAATTTTAAATGAGAAAAATGATTTGATTAATCTTCCTTCCTCCCCATCTGCCATTGCCATTATAAAAGTGTTATGGAAAGTTAATTGTCATGGTGCATGGTGATGTCGTTATGAGAACTAATCGTAGCTGCTTATTTAAGTAATTAATTGTTTTTGAAGTAAAAAGTACGTCTTGCCATTTTCCCATCTGATCAAACTGAAAGTGGTTTGGTGTTTCTCAAAATTACAGTGTGTGCAGTTAAAAATCTTCTATAACTATATACGTTAACTTGAAAGACTGATGATTTAACAACCCATTCGTACGAAACGGGGGACAAGGAAGAGATAACTAATTTATTTTTGTGGGAGAGAAGGAAACTATCGTCTTAAACAAAAGAGAAAGGAGACTTTATCTTTTTTACAACAAAGGAAGGGATTGACTAACCAAAGGAGGACTTATAATTAACTAAAGGACTTCAACATGCTTTGGCACAGTGCAGCAAATAGTAACGCCATCGACAGTCTGCTGGAGCAGTCAGTAAGTATTTCACTGGCTTCTAACCTCGCGTTAATATATTTATTTAGTAATTAATTGTATGTTAATGTTAAACTAATGTAATTGCTTTTGTTATTCAATTAGGATGTTCAACTAACAACGATTCTAGATCAAGATGAGGTGCTTATGGAGATACGCGCGATGAACAAGAAGCTGTTGGAATTGTGAGTCAGATTCAGATTGTTGACAAATTATCCTTTAACATTTAAACTAATGTGTTCAATTATGTCATTGTTTGACATGGACAGTTTGTAATTGTAATGCTGTTAAACTTCATTTGTTTTTAGTTTGACGAGACCAGATTGTATGCATGAAATGCTGGATCTTATCACAACCGTACCTTCTGCCGATATACCTATCCCGGTAAGTTTGTAATTGTAAATAATAAATGGAGATAAGCTTAATCAAGATATTTAAATGCTGGTTTTGTTCAGCTAAAGCTGATTATAATTATTTTATTTTTATACTCTTTGCAGTTACAGTACAAATACCCCAACACCGCTTGCGAAGTGCTCACCTCCGACATCACCTTCGCGGAGAAGATCGCCGCGGAGCCGTTGATGATGGATAAGCTGTTCCACTTCTTCCGGGATTCGGAGCCCCCTCTCAATCCCCTTCTTGGTAGCTATGTTTGTCGTGTCTTGGGGGAGATGATTGTTCGAAAACTGGATCAGGTACATATGTGCACAACTTAAATTAAATATACTTATAAATCCTGCGGATAGGGAAAAGGCTCAGCGTAATAATATTTTAACTCTTCCTTTTATCTCCTGCAGAACTGGTACTCTTATCAACTGAATCTCATCCAAGTCATGGGCTATTTGCAGTCCGAACAGAGCCTTTTGCCCTGGTTGCTGAAACACGTGGAAACCTCTTCTGTCTGTGATTTCTTTCACAAGTTAGTGATGAGCGTGGAGGGTGCGGAGATGCGGAGTAGTTTGTATGAGGTAATTTAGACTTCACGAATCCATTCTTGGGGGGTTACTTCAAATTGGTTAAATTAAAACAAAACATCTATTATTGTTTTTAGTGGTTGGAGAACAGGGAGCACTTCTTCATGTGCCTGGTGAACAGTATGGCCAGGCAGCACAATAAGGAAGCTCACATGAACATAAGTCGGCTAGTCGGAGACCTTCTGTTTGCCTTGCAGGAGGAAGCCCCATCACAAGACCGATCGGATTCGGAACCCTTCTTACTTGCCTTAAAGAGGTAGGTTATCCTTATCCATATCACTTTTGTTCACTTCCTTTGCTTTGAACTGTTCACTCACTTGGAATTGGAATGTGGTTTTTAATATGAGTGATTGCTTTTTGTCTCCCTCCTCCCCCGCTTCATAGTCATGCAACATTTGAAAGGCTGTTGGACGTGATTTTTGGAGAGGATACTCTAAGTCAGAGCTCTATCGTGTATGGACTGGACATTATGCTGGCCTTGCTCGGGATCGCCAAAAAGCCTACAAAGCAAACCTCGTAAGAATATTTCGTTTTATTTGACCCTCTCACAAAAAATGCTTCAGTAATTTAGATCTTTTAGCTCAGCGATATCCAGCCTACAGCGACAGTGACCTGCAGCTCACTCATCAGATTTGGTATCAGTTTGTCAACCAGTTCTACAGGGGTCGTATATAATTTGTTTTAAGGTCATGCTATTCACTCACTGTGCCCCGTTACACATCCCCTCTTCTACAGGTCACGAAAAGTGAAGCGTAACTACAATAGTGCACACAGTGAGAATCGGGACGAGTATCTTGCGAAAATGTATCAGAAACTGGATCAAATGGAGCTTCTCTCTGCGGCAGTGTCCAGGAGCCCGTTCACTGACCAAGAGCTGGAGGAGAAGATTACAAGTCCGATCCGAAGACTGATCAAACGTGGGGATTCTCCTACGCCAGAACAAGCTCATACAATTTTGCCCTCGCTCCAGACGTAATAGACAATCGATTCACAAAACAAACTATCTCCGTTATTATTTTAAATCTTACTCCAAAAATGTTATCCAAAATATTGATTTAATTGTTTTGTGAACTTTTATTTATTTTTGATTGTTGCCAAATAATTGGCGATTAAGTTACAATTGCCGAATGAAAAATTGGCAGTGATCAGATCAACAACTTCTGAATTTTTTGTCTATTACGTAATATGAACAGACTCCAACAGCACAACATATGTTTAGTAAACCAATTTGTAATTAATTACTAAGACATAGGGGTTAATTAATAAGGTGTAACTTTTATATAATCAAGTTAAGTGTGAACAATTCTAATCCTGTTTTTTTTTGCTTCCGACGATAACAGGAAAGTGGATGCGGCGTACTGCTCCAACGAGGATGTGATCTTACCCAGCTCTATCCAGGAGATGCTGATAAATAAGATGGAGACCCTGTTGCGATTCCTGCAGAGCCCTCCGAACGCGAGACAGGCCATCAAGTTGTCCAACGGGGTGCTGAGCGAGCCGCTGGGGATGGAGAGACTTGCCATTGTGAAATTTATTGCTCATATTATCACCCTTCACGATACAGAGTTGAATGAAGCTTTGATCCAAAGTGGTGTTCTTAGAAAGGCCTTGGTAAGGAGGAAGGAACATTTAAAAAAAAGATAAAAAATTATCCACACTGTAATTAAATTAGTCATTAAAGTAAAATGTCAGGTTTTAATTTAATGATGTGATCTCTTCCCTTACAGGACTTATTTTGGGAGCATCCCTGGAATAACTTCCTTCACCATTACGTGTGTCAAATCGTGATCCAAATCACGAAAATTACTCGGTCGAATAATTGCGCAAAATTCGTGAGTTATTATTATATGAATGATCTTATTTTTTTTAATTTAAGAAAAAGAAAGGAATCAATTAATTAATGTTTTAAATTTTTCAATCCTTACAGTTATTAATTGATTACGCTCTGCCTGAGAAAATTATGGAGGCATTTGAGATGGAGAACACAAAGTGAGTATGAGATTCGAGATTCGTTTTTAGTGATTTTCCTTTTCATCAACCAGGTCAAGGTTTCTGTATTTAACTGATTTGATTTTCCTTCCATCCTGTAGGGCTGGCTACTTTGGACATCTGGCGAAGATAACGGACGCATTGATGGAGTCCTTGGAGAGGAATGAATCCTTGAAGTCTATAATCCCGGAGATGGATCAAGGGAAGCCCGAAGTGAAGGACAAGTTTAAGGAGTTCTACGATGGGAAATGGAAGAGCTATCAAGCCAACGCGACACAGCTTCTGGTAATTATATTTAACAATAATAGATTCACTCCATTTAACGGCGGCAATAATGTTTATGAAAGTGTGTTTACAATTAACCTACCTAACTTACAACTTGCTTTCTGTGTACAGGCTGGTGCGGCTCTTCCAACGTCTGGCGTGAGTATGGCGAGCACTACTGATCACAATTACGAGTCTGATCCTGGAGTGACATGGGATGTAAGTTATGTTTTGAACTCAGGAGTTTTGTAGCTTAGCTCAGGAGTAATTTGAATGATGTATAATTTTTTTGGGTCTATAGAGTGCCTCTATGAATATGACCATTTGCTAGATAGTATCTGACTTTTATTTAAAATAAAGCAAATGCCAATTTGATTTGTGTTATCGTTAGTTTTTCTAAAAAGTAATTCTCTTTCTTGTAATTTAGAGCTCATCCGGAGCAGGGGGACATGCGGATAATGACAACGACAACGCTGACTTTTACGAGGAAGCTTCTTCAAACTCCAACTTTGGGTGAGGATTTTATTTCGTAATAAAGTATTATTGGCATTGATGCAATTAACAACAACGCTTATCTTATCATATGAAATGTCTTTTCACAGAGCAACGGACAGATACGATGATGAGAAGTCAAAGCATATTTTTGAAATGTTCTGTTTTGAGCGATCCAACGCTGCGGATGAAGACGAGGAAGAGAGGACTGAGGACGGTGGTGGGATCCCAGATTCCATGCCGTTTGACTCGGAACCGCAGGAATCAGATGAATATGGTACGAATAGAAGACATACCAATTACAAATGTGTAGCTATTTACGTTTGTAGATTTACCATTAAGTTAACTAACTGATGTACTTGACCTTTTTACCTTCTTGCAGAATGGAACAATCCCTCAATTTTCTTTGAGCAGCTAAAAGAACAGGAAAAGATGTTTGGCCAACTCACCCTAAACGGCTCAATTGGTGGAGGGGATGGCTCCTCATCCGGGACGGAGCATGATCCCTCATCCGCAGCCAACTTCATAGCCAACCCTTGGGCAGGTCAAGAGTCCGTCCAGGTGGATAACACTGATCCATGGGCTGCCTTCGAGTTCACCCATCTCAACAATGCCAGAGCATCGCTGGGGGACGCTGACTGGGCCAACTTTGACGAGTCATTTCCGGGAGACTCAACAGGAGAAAAAGACGGCGGAGGAGGTGACGCTATCCATCCTGCTGCTGCTGCACCCTCATTTGGAGACTTTAGTAACAACAGCCTGTTCGGGATGGATCAGGCAGAGCCTCCCCCTCCACCCCCAAGAACAACAACAACAACCACCAGCACTGCTTCTTCGGAAGTAGCAGCCCCCACCCCATCCACTCCTCAACTGGAGGAGGCTAATCAGAATCAACTTTGATTCCCGCTCCTCACCACCCTCACCTATGGCTTCCGCTCCGACTACTTCAAATGTGATTTGTCAATATTACTACTACTACTACAGTTAGCCTTTTTTAAACTCACACGGGTTAGGGCAGGGTTTTGGCTTCATAAAATAGTAGAAGAAGATAGAAAAAGAAAAAAATGTAATTCAGTTGAATTTTTGCCCACTAAGTCATTTATTTACGTAGTTAGATTTTACTGGGATGATCTCCCCCCATATTTTACATGTTTTCATCTGCTTTCCTTTCCCTCTCTAAAAACAAATACATTTATAAATATAATCTTTATTTTTTAAAAACAACAATGATGATATCATAATAGCCAACAAGCATTTCTGTACAATTACATAGTGAACAACACAATATTTACTACGCATTTTCTTGGTTCAACGCTCAAAAGAAAATAAATATCAGCCGAGTTATACAAAAAAAAATTAATAATATAGTAGAAAATTTCAATTTGTGAAGAAAGGTATTCAATCAGAAAGACCGTCCTTGATGATTATCACCACCTTACCACCACCACCACCTTATCAATATCTATCACCATCACACACATTGTTAGCCACCTTAGAAATATAATTATAGTATGTTGTTACCTAATTAAAGCTTTATGTATTTGTTAGCTTGACAATTCGGCAGAAAAAAGAAAAGAAGAAATCAGTATTAACAGAACAGAATCCAACTTTGGGTAGTTAATTAAATTACGTTGACTAGGAATTTAAATAGAAAGATAGAACCTTAAATATTCTTGCAATTAGTGCCACACCAAAACTTCAAAAACAAAAGGAAAACGGTCGCTATTTTTAAGAAAAATCAAATCCAGATTGTATGTACGTTTATTTGCATGTGCTTTCCAGTTCGTAAAAAAAAATTACACAGAACAGACATAGGCTTGATCACACTTGTACCGGTACAATATTTTATGAAAATAAGAAAGGAAAAGAAGGTTAATAATAATGATGATAATTATTATTTTAGAATTTAAAACTAAAAGACGAGTTTACACAAGTCAGTCGAACGATAATATGGTTGCCTCCAACAAGACCTCCATGGAGTAAAAAATCTTTTTATGCTGAATGAAGCAAGCAAAACTTTTATGGGGAGGGAAAAATAAAATAAAACAATCTCTTGTTAAGAACCAGGCGGCCATGATGATCAATCAGTCATCAATAAAAATCTATGCATGTAGTATTTTCCTAGCTGAAAAAATAATGTTAACTTTAAGGCAATTAATTCTATACAAGACTAGTATAAAAAAAAGGTATATAATTACTCGTGTCTTTGTGTCGTTAAAAAAGAGGCCTTCAAAAAAGAGCTCAACCAAAAAAAAGAGAAATCCGGTAAAAAAAAATCTTTTTGTCTTCGTCGCGGGTGGTCCCTGTGGCGTGGTCCCTGTGGCCACTTACCCAGTCTCCTCCAGTGTGTGTTGTACAAGTTTATAGAAATGAAATGATCTGTGTCAAAAAAAAGAGAAGAGAAATTGGAAGAAACAGAGGATCGAGTTACGTAACTATTAAACTTGTAGTGAAACGTAATTTACCTAAAAAGTAAATGAAGAGGAAAGAGGTAGTACTGAAGAGGATCGCAAAAATATTTAAAAAAAAGCTAGTTATTAAATATAATTATGTATGATAAGTATCTATACATTGGTTTCAGTCTAAACAAAAATTGTTGTCGCTGTTTTGTTTTTGGAAAGCTGTTGACGTTCTCCATAATTTGGTTTATTGTTTATTGTTGTCGTCTTAACTTAAGTTAGAATTAATTAATGCATAATAGAATTATTCTTGTCAATTGAATCTTGAGAGATGAGATGGGTTATTAAGAAGAGAATTTTGAGAAAGCAGTTTGTTGATTGTTGTTTTTATAATTATGTTGGATGGATTAGAGTGAGCCCGGATGATGATGATGATGTAGTGAAGAAGATGCCAAATAATTTTACTTAATTAACTTATGTATTTAAATGATGATGATGATGCTTTAAAACAGTGTTGTTGATTGTCTCCGTGGACATTGATCCTCCTCTCCTGACCGGCAGCTTTATCTATATTTTTTAGCTTGCACAGTTAAAAAAGCATAAACTAAACACTGCTTACATTTAGTTGTGATGGAAGTACTATAAGTAAATATATTTATGAGATGCTTCCCTTTCCAATGAATTAATTGTAATTGTTTTTGAGCGAAGAAAAAAAACGAATCTTTCCCTTTTTTGACATTTTTTGTTGTTGTTGTTTTGTTTTGTTATGGATGGGATGAAGATACCAAAGAACGGGAAGACAAGCGAAGATGACGACGAGTTGAATGAAGCATATTATGCAATTAAACATAATGATTTAATGAGTTTGCTTACACTTCTTCTTAAATGGTAATCTTTTTTTCTGTGTGATGATGATCATCCTATATATTATGTTATTACTACTTACTTTTGTGAATGGTGTGAATATTTAAGTTAAATGTATGTATGTTTAAAAAAAAGGTATATAAAATTAATATATATGGATAGGATGCTGATGCTAAAAGAAAAGAAATTGTGACTTTAAAAAGGAGAAAGAAGAAAAAATATTAATGGAGGAGGAAATAAAAATTTTTATGGATTGTTGTGCGGATTTTTTGGTTTCCAGTTTAAGAAGGGTTTCTTTTGTAGTAATTATTTTTTTACGGCTTGGCATATATATAATTGCATACATTATTATGTAGAACCCTTTCGGGGAAGGAATGTGGCTGGGGGAGGTGGAAATTTTTAGGAAAATTGTAATTGTGCATGGTTGGAAAATTAAAATGGGAAAACAAATTAACCATGAAGATGATGATGATTTCCCTTCACCCTAACGCAATTCAATACTTACGTAAGTATGATTGCGTTAGATTAGCAGATGTCGTAAAAAATGAGTTGAATTGAGGAGTAGCGTGGGTTGGGGGAAAATGCAGAAAGCGCAGCGTTGATCATCGGCGTGATCTGCTCCTCCATAGTGAAATTAAGAACGTTTTATTTTTATTTTTTCGAAACATCTGCATCTGATTTTATGAGCATATGAGCTGGGTTTCTTCCACAATCAGCATCATCATCCTCTTTAGGAGCAACGCTGCTGCCATGATATGATATAATACCGGCCGCAGTGGTTTTAGTTTTTTTTGGTTTGCGAAAAATTGCGACCTACGCTGCGATCCGATTGCTGCTGCGTTTATGAGGCTCAGGAGAAGCGTATCAAATCCTAGCC
>JAQGAI010003478.1:0-10695 GCA_034696905.1 Lepidocyrtus violaceus
ATCCAGGAAAACGATTTAAATGGTTGTACATTATTTCTCACGAGTGAGCTCACATCCACCCACCCACCTACTCTCTCATAAAGTTTATCCATTCTTGGGGTACTTTTGAATAGGAATGAATGTGGGGTAGGCAATGTCCATATTCCTTTCCACATCTATGCATACATGAATTCATTATGACAGTGATGCAATGGTGGTGGTGGTACTGGTGTGAGAAAAGTGACCATGTAATTTCAACTCCAGCCATATAAAAAGCATAACACATTTCAGTGAAGGTACTTGGGAATGAATGGTAGTGCTGGCAAGTGACTTTCCCTTTTGCTTTTCAGCAGTTTTTTTTCTTTCCCAGATTTGAAAAATGAAATGGGAGTGGGAATTCGGTGAACAAGGATTTCTCGCTTGGTTTAGCTGTCGTCACTGCCATGCACACCACCACCTCCGCTACATTTGATTCAGGAGTTGTGTAGCATTCGTGTGTTTATTTATTTGATACATTTATATGGACCGTAAAATTTAAATTTAGCGGAGTGGGCCAACCCGTACGCAAAATAAATAATATGACAACCTACTTATTTACACATGAATACAAAAAATGGTGAGTTCACAAAAGAAATGAGTATGGGAGGGAGTATGTACACCATGTGGGGGTATTTTTGGAGCGCCAGGGCTCAATGCACTTCCGGCAAAAGAAATACGTCCATATATACCCATACCTATTCAGTGTTTTTCATTTGACTGCCCAAGGAAAGGAAGTTAGGGATTATACATTAATTCCTCCAAAAAAAGAAAATAGATTCTAAGACCCAAGGTTCAGCTCAAGAGTTTGCGGATAAGAGGACCAACGGGCGTGTGCGGGCAATTTTGAACGGTTTCCGTTTTTTGCGTAGAGAATATAAATGGGCCATTTTCTATGCTTTCACTGTCGTCGACGTCACAAGGAGAAAAAGTGACATACAAGCGTAGCTGTAGATTTTTCCATTTGGAAAGAAAGAAAACCGAAAATCTATCCGCAAGCTTTCTGTATTGCTAAAACTATTACTCTGGGATATTGAAACTGGATGTCAGTTGTGGCAGAAAGTTTCCGTCGGGGTGGGAGAAAACGCAAAACGAAAAGAAACATCGGGATTGGCATAGGTCTTAAAGGAATGGGTAAGAGGAGGAAGGAATGAACGCATTATTTCCACCGCAAAATGGATGACATTTCATGAGAGCAGTTTATTCGCCACAATAACGACCACACACATACAATTCTCCAGCATTTCTACCATTTGGACTTTTTCAAAGGTGAGTATGAACGGAGAAGGAAGGAAAGTGCAATGAAAAGCAATACTCGTAACGACAATAATAAACAGAATGGAAGGCAGTTTTCCCATCCCATTTTCACTCCGTCTTTTGACTGTAAGTAAAAGTACATTTGTAGAGAAACGTCTGCTCCCAGAGAAAAAAATGGGATGAATGAAGAAAAGTAGCAAAAAACGATTCAAAGGGCGATGATGGAGAAACACTAACATAAGTACGGACATAATATTTATATTTATAATGAAAGCAAATGGAAAGTGTCCTTTCACTGTTTCTTCTTATCAAAACAGATTGCAGCTGGCCATCCTGTCCTTGTCCAGGATTCCATATTATTTCAACTAAAAGTATATTCTGGGAAAAGATAGGAGAATGGGAAGATGAATGTCAGTGCGACATGATGAAAGTGAAACGTCCCACAATCCTTCCCCTTCTTTGGACAATGTCAGTATTCATGGTCATGTCTGCATTCCTGGAAGTCGACAAGGAAGAGAAAGCCAGGTCGGAAAAGTAACATGTTCAGTTTAGGGAAGAAAGTGATGTAAGAAAGAGAGGAGAAAGTAAGTATTTGAGCAAAGTATTTATAGAAACATAAATATTATTTCAAGACAAACTTGCGGTGAATATTTTTTACATTGTTAAGTGTGGCCAGTACTGGCCTATAACGGGATAGTTTATTGCTAAAAATACTGACATTCAATCGTTACTCCAACACAAATGTAAGGGGTTACTGGTTCACGTAGGCAGTAGTCAGTAAATTATACATTTTGCGTAAGCGTACTCATTTGATTTTTAAAATATGGATATGAGTTGAGTTGGAAAAGTAAGGTTAGAGCTTACTACTCACTTAGAGCCTCAAATGACTATTATTAAGTTTTACTACACCCTTTTTATAGGATACCTACCCACCTTACGCATGATTTTTAAAAACTACCACGCAATGTAGTGGTTTCCTATTTAAAGTTACGGTTTAATAAGGAAATAAATGGAATTTGCAAGTTTTAAAACAAAATACGAGAAAAATTTCCGCAGTGAAAGTTATTATTATCCTGTATAGGTAGTCACCCTTTAAAGAAGAATGTTATGTTATGACCAATGACTTTTCGCATTCGTTTTAAAGCGCATATTTGAACCGTAGAAATAAAAAAAAAATAAAAGCTGAGTAAACAAAAAACTTCTCATATGTAAACTTACGCTGTGCTAAAAGATGAACATTATTTATACAACGCTCCTTACGTAATATTCTCCAGTGGTGGTGGTCCTGGTCCAATGTACGATATTGCACAGAGTAATCATATTTATCAGTGCCTATTATCAAACTAAACCTGCTAGCTAGCTAGCCATATCATATCCATTGCTTTTGCAATGTTAGCAAATATGATTATGATTAGGATGATAATGATACGTTAGGTTCACTGGCATGTCAGAACTTTGCCATTTTATACAATGCCTCACACGGTATGTCGGGCATGCCATTCGTTCTGAAAAAGTGTTCCGGAATTTGGATAAAGAGAAAAATATATCCTGGTTATTATGTACCAAAATGTATTCGACACCACCACCACGGCTGAACTCTTTTTTTGTGTGGTATGGTATAAAGTACACTTTTTTGGACACTTTTTTTCTATCCATTCTTCTCTCAAAAAGTTAGTAAGTGTTTGTTTTCCCTTTCTCTCTTTTTTGTTTGCAATGTTCGGGTGTGTGTAAGTGACGATAAAAAGGATATAATTTTTCGCTGAGGAGGAAGTGGAAACAATCTGGTTGATGATAATGGGGCATCATACTTTGCATTAATTACAGAATGAATGAGAGAGAGAGAGAAAGAGGGTTTGTGTGTATTTGAAGTGCTGGCTTACATAAAACCGTGCCACTTTCACAGTTTTTCTTTCACACTTCGTTATTTTTCCTCTTTTACTCCTATGGGGTAAAGTAGTAAAAAAAAGTAATGTAAGACGAAGGGAAAATCTTGCAGATACTTACATAATCTAACTTATATTTGATATACTTATAGTTTATATATCAGACCGTAATATAGATCATATCATATGAGCAGAAATATATACATTTGAATCTACAGCCAGTGCTCCATATTAGGTATGAATCTAGAATCTAGCTTTTTGCGTGTTATGATTACGATTATGGTTATTGAGATATAACCACTTTCTCTAAAAAAAGTGAAAGTAGAGCTTCGAGATATTATACCTAAAGCTATATGTATCCCACCATCATGTCAATAATCATAATTTTAAAGAGTTAAACTTCTACTTCTCCTAAGACGATATATGCTAAATATTACTTTTTAGATCAAAAGTTTGGAGAAGCGAAAGGAACTGGTTTATATGCCCATTGTTATTTTTTTAACACACTATGTTCTTATATCCCATTGCTTATCATCAGCACTATCGCGATCACACTTTTTTGTTTCCCTCAAACTGGAAGTGTACAAGGGTTCCATTTTAAAACTTTTTTCAGAGCTAATAATATGGTTTACCCAAGTAGTGTAGTACTGATGATCCTGATCATGATGCGGGCGAAAATAAAGGTTGGATGTATTATGTACCGAGACCGAGGAAAGGTGATAAGTTTTCAGCACACGTTGTGCTAAATTAACAATAGGCCCTTTTTTAGTTTGTTTGGTCTGTTTATGCTTACGCAACATAATCTTACTTAACCACCTATTAGTGTCGTAAAAAGTTACGAAGACCACCGTGCAGAAATATAGAAAGGAAATGAAAGCCCGTGTGAAAAACGAATGCGTCATCACTTATTTACCTCTACCAGCACCTCTAAAGAAAAAGGAAATGGTTGTCGTTGGTGGAAGAAAGCAAAATATAGTATATTTAAATATATAGTTGATAGTCTAGTCTGACCGTATAAAATAATATGTAGGTATTCATATATGTCTGTTTGAGGAAATACCATGTTTGCCATGAGATTTTGCCATTTTGTTTCCCAGAATTGAGTTCCGCTTGAGTTCAGTTGAGTTCAGATATGAAAACGCAAGTCTTTTGTTCTTTCACGCAAGGAAAATTTTAACAAATCTTTCGCAACATAAAATACAATAAAGCTCTCCAGTTCTTCTTAAAGGACTAACAAAATGATGAGAAGTGAATAGATCCCTTTCCATAAAAGTTAATCTTTACTCCACAAAAAATAAGCCGACGGCTGTTTGCAAAATTCTAAGAAACAAAAAATATGAAAAGATCCCATGCCACATCGTACACACGAAAACATACATACCTTCCAGAGAAAGGGTTGTCAATTTCTCCACTACCACGTCTTTTGGATCATGTAGTTACCGTGACCGTGGTCTGGGCTAGCCAGGTCGTTTCTACAAGATAGAAAAGACTTAAGCATGTAAAAACTTAAACCTGAGCTTCTTCAATGAGGCAATGCAATGCATTATTCAAAAAGCCTTTTCCTCTCATGGAAGGCTCCTTTCTCCTCCTCGTCGTTACATTACATAAAATGCACGTGCTCACTTCAATGATAGTTGGTGCAATATTATGGTCCGTAATGACTTTACACCTGTATCACCGTCTACCAGCTCTTCATGACTTCATCGTAGTATATAATGCACCCTGTTGGAAAATTTGGAGAAAGGAGAAAGAAAACGAAATTGTATCAAATTGGATTGGTTACCTCGTCTTCTATATTCCAATTCAAGGCAAAACGGAGGAGGGAGAGGGAAAGTAGGGCAACGTTAAAAAACAACATTGGACCACAAACAACTTTACGAGAGCTAAAAGTCACTTAGGTTGGACAAGGATGGGGAAAGGGAACCGAACAGCTTTGAAATTCCAGTCATCTTCAACCCCTTTTTTCTGTAAAAAAAAAGAGTTATAAAAAAGGTAGGTAAGCAGGATGTTAGGATGTGGGCTAGAATGTTTTAACGAAAAGTAATTTATTATTGTGTTGTAAGGATAACATAAAAGGCCTGGGATTTTTATACAATACTAACATAACAACAATGAGCCTCCGTATTAGAGTCATATTTGCCAACTTTTTTTAACGCATCTTTTTTATGTCAATTTCCCAAAATGTGCCTCCGACAAAAAGTTCTTCATTTTAAAGAGCTCTTTCGCTCGAATTATTCCCTTTATTGCTTTTCTATGACATTCTTGTCTTGTAGTTTAGGTGGGAATAAAAAAAGGTAGACCCAATTCGATTTTCTTCCCTGTACTCTGTAAATCCTTTGCCCTTGTTCACGTACACTTCAACCGTTTTCCAATGACTTTGTTATTGAGCCGGGCGCTTAGTATTAATTTCGTCAGATAATCTTGTTTTCGCAGCTCGTCAAAACGCGACCTTCCTCCGTGGCCTGGTCTGGTTTTGGTCTAAAAGTTTATTAGTTTTAGGGAGAAAGGGTGACAAGGGAGAAAGCATGGACTGCTTTTTATTAGATTGACTTATACAACATAAAGCAATAGCAATGCCCTTTGATTTTTAAAAACTGGAATGGATGAGGATATCACAGAGATGGGGGAACGGGTTTCGGGTTTTATATTTCTTTCTGTCTGCTGTGTTTTGTAACTACCTCAACCTCTCATTGTTGAAGCTGAAACCGGGGAAAAAGATGAGAAGGAAAGTGTGAGCAAGAATAAAAGTGATTTTCGCTGCGTGGGCTGGAAATCACGTATTTATTTTTACGACGTTGTCTTGCATTCGAGGTGACAAATAACCTTGTGCTCTCATACCGCCAACAGCGACAGTGGTGGTGCTAGTCAAGCGAAAAGAGATATGGCATGGAGGTGAAAACGGATAGGATGGTCGTGTCAGCAAAAAAAAATCGCGTAAAAGGGTAGGTCCAATGACATGTCATGTACATATTGTAGGTTTCCATTTTTATAATAAATATAGCCATATTATGCTCTGGAAGTGTTACAGCATGACAGCAACGTGTGGATTAAAAAATACGAGGAAATACATATGAATACGTACATTTTACTTCAAACTGAGGAGTATGGAGTTTCACATAAATTAATTGCTATGAAAAACTCATTTCAAACAGACATGTTATAGTTAAAGGCAATACTTCTAAAATGAATCGTTTCGAAATGTAAATCTGGTAGGTAGATAAGTACAAAATGGGAAACGATCAAAAGTGAAAAGCATTTAAGCTAAAATGGAAAACTACCCAAATGTATTTAATTTAGGAAACTTGCATAAAATAATCATTTTAATTTATCGGTTCTGTTAGGTACACACATCCATGTTGATTAACTACTTGTTCGATACTAGTATTTGTATTGTAGTACTTCTAGTTATCACTGCAACGATTCCGTTTATTTGGCACGATTTCTTTTACGTGGCTGAGTTTTCAGCTTTGTTTGGCACCCTCGTACTTTATGTTAGTTTCCTGATTCCGGTGCCACTTTCATGGAAAACAGTTAAATTTATACTGTTTGGTTTTTACTATCCAATTACTTGGATGAGTTGTTGAGTTGGCGGATTATTTCTCGACCAATGCACCAGCTCTAGATTTATTGTGAAAGTGTTATGATTCATGAGATGATATGGCAGAACAGTACAATATAATGGAGTGGAGTCCTTGTATCCTGCATCATCCAGCAATTACATATTGTAGTGTGTACTCCATATATGCTCCTATATGCCTAGGCATGTTTGCAATCAGATTGGCAAGGAATGAAAATCCTTAAAAATGGAAGCCCCACTTATACTAGAAGCTGGATTTAATGAAATCTTTACATTTCCGATGAAATTCTTGTTTTAGGATTTCCTATTATTATTTATATTTATTGTAATTTCGATAGTCTTCTTTCCCGCATGAACATATACATAAGGAGGGGGGAAGCATTTCATTTCAGAGATTTTGATTCTCCAACCGAAATTAAATTGACTTAGGTAGAGAGAGGAGCGATTTATAACGGGGAAAGTAGTTTCAAATAGATTTTCCTTCTATTTTTTTTTCCTGGAAAAGCAAATAGTTTTAGCGATTACATCGTCCACTAACATGAAACCCACATTCCATTGCACCATTGCAATTTCCATTCAAGGACAATCCTTCAATAACTCTGGCTGGAACTACTGCCATAATTCCAGGGAAATTTGATTTCCCCCAGAAACGTACTTATCCTGCTCACTGAATGGCTTGAGCTGTGGTCCCACTCTATATATTGGGCTTTCACATGAAAAGGAAATGGAATTCAAAAGCCTATCCGTCTCCCTGTTCTTAATAGAATTCTCTTTGTTCTAGTTAAGTTGAAAGTGCTGATCTTCTCATCCCATCTTTGATATAATCAGGGAGAGTGTAAAGGGAATAGAAGGAGGAAGGTTGTTCATCTCCCGGGGTAAAATGAGAGATGAGACAACAGGGGGATTGGAGTTAAGCCAGTAGAAGGCACATAAAAGGAATCTAGTGGGGCTTCACTTCCAGTAGAACATGCTCATCATGATCATCCCTGCCAAAAGCCATAACACCTCATCTTCTCGTGTTTCTCAAGTAGGAGGTGGGGAATGTAGATGGGTAATGTGGGGAGCATGTCCTTGGTCCTTGTTATTGTCACCATAACTTATTTAAAGGAGAAGGAAGAGAGGAACAGGAAAAAGCAGAGCATGGAATCAGAGCATGATGATCATCTTTACATGATCAGTGGCAGTATCCTCCCCATTTCTTTATTGTAGCCAGGAGCTGAAAAAAGCAAGACGAAAACCATACATGCATTGTCGTTAGTGACACTTTGTCCCGGGTAATGTTATCAACGAAACCACAAAGTAATTTAATACTATAATTTTGGCCAACGACAAAGGCGAAATGTTTCATGCTTGAAGCGGTTTTCTCAAGAACCAAGGAGATAGTCACCATCCATACCATGCCATGCCACCACCACCATGGGTCAGACTAATGCAGAAAAAAAATCCGGTTGCAAAGAAGATAATAGATTTCAGGATAACGAAGGCCCTCCTATTTGTACGGGCTCCAGACACTGCAAAAATAAACAGGAGAGAGATACTTATGGGACCTGGCAAAGACATACAGAATACTCAAGAAAAACATCGTATTACCTGATCATTGCATCTTCGAGTGTTATTATGTACTGCCTTGTTAATATCTGGCCTACATAGAAATGCAACTGAAATACTTTCCATCAATCCCAGAAATCCCAGTCCGGAAATGGGGACTGTCCGACATTTTATAACGAAATCGTTATTTTAGTAGGATGTTACGTAAGCTATTTTAGCAAGATGAGAAATTAAGGTCGAGAGAACTCTATCGTATCGTGACTGCTCTTCAGATTCGAGCTCATTACGGTTCCAGAAACGACTCGTCTTGGATGAGAAACGTCAGCAATTTTTATTCTTATTCCATGTCATAATTTCGCTCATACGATACACTTGAGAACTTAACCTAGATAAGCTATTCCCTTTGAGAACTTTATGATGCTACTTGTTATTCAGCAAAACTAACGTTTGCTTTGCCTTGGGATAAGTTACTATTTGAGTGAAAATGACATGTTTGTGGTAGGTCAGAAATGTTATCCTTTAAGTACTTCTGTTACTGTCCACTGTTTTTGCTTCGAGAGCAGTTTTATTTTATATATCGTAACCTATGTAGAATACTTTATTCAGGTACCGATAATTGCCAAGTTCGTATTAAGTTTCTTTTTATCCTGTTGTTCCTCCTTTTCAGGATTTAACAAGAAAGAAGAGGACTCAGAAGAAAAGAACGAGTTCACGGTTCTTTATTATGAAAACATCTTGTTAGGTAACTGACTTGCCTTTTTTGGCACTCCTCATCACTCTCCACATTTTATGTTGACTGGCTTTATTTAAGATGACATTATTACAAAAGGAGGGCCCCCTTTTATACAACTCCCCTTTACTTCTTCAGTTTACTCTCATCATCCATTAAGTTTATTTCTCTGCCCTTGTTTTCCTTATAAAGAGAGGCTGAAATGGACTGGGTCTTCTTTAGCTCTTTTTACCTTGGCTTTTAGTGGGAGCATTCCTTACAAAGTGTATAAATAAGAAGGGGTGTTTGGGTCGATGTTGAGGTGACATTGAATAAATGACCTCGTCACTTCTAGCCTCTCCTCATACCCTTTTTTCCTTTCTTACAGGAGCTGGATGGGGGCATGACAGAAGACAAAAGGCGGAAGACTCACTTAAAGAGGAAGAGTTACAACGACATACAACTTTTACGTAGAGGGACTCTTATTCAAGGTCTTCAGCGCTGTTTCTCTCCGCTCATACTTGATTTCCATTTTTATCTCAACTGGAAGATACCCTCACGTTTCATATGATCTCAGAGGCAAGCATGAGGATGATGATGCATATTTGTACGTAGTTTTTCTTGTAAAGGTATTGAAACGGTAGTTGTTTTATGATGCAAACCAAATACAAATGATATCACTTTGTTCACCGGATATGTCTTCTCGAAAAAGAGGCTTTACGTGTTTAAAAAAAACTTTCTGTGAAAAAACCCTTTCCCAAAGAGATAATATTCTTTAGCCGGTCACATTTATCTGGTTCCCTTGTGGAATATAAAAAACCAGCATTTGGGGATGCAATCTACTCCAAAATACATTAAAGGCCGTGGGATGGGCAGGACACGAACGATAGGAAGAAGACGAATGCAGGGATATTTAAAAACTGTCATTTTTATTTATACCTTTTGTAAGCTTAATTCGACCAAGTCCATTGAAGGAGATTGTGGAATGACCTCAAAAGATGCATTCAAAATGCATAGAGTCGAGTCGAAGCATCCAGTATCCGGTGGACTTCGGTGTTTGTTATTCCGTATATTTATCTTCTGACATGACAAAAAAGAGTTGTACGTGCCTATAGTGGAATCTTTCCCCTTCCACTAAAAAAGTGCAATTTTATAGTTGTGTTCCCTTTTCTTTCTTTCCATGTTCCTGTTTTTTCTGGTTGGCTGTATTCTGTAAGTCGAACAAGGGCAACACTACTACTGTGCGAGATAGATAACTGGCTTAGGTACAACAAAGTATTTACTTCATCATTTTTTTTTCGCTGGAAGGGATTATTCATTCGTTCGTATCCACTTAAAGGATAGTTTTTTCTAGTTCCTTCCTTATTTGAAATGGATTCAAAAACCAAACAGAGAGTACAAACGACAGAGAGCTCTAAAAAAGGCTTTCGATTCTTTTAGAATGCGATGTGGCATGCAAAGAGGACTTCCAGGAAAACAAGCAACTTGTATAGATAGATAAATACCTAGCTAGATCCTCGTGAATTCCTTATAGGAAGGAACTACACATATGGAAGGATTAAATATGTATGCTTAAACTCCTTCAAAATCGAATACAATCCAACCCTCCATGTTTTTCTTGTTTCCTCCAGGAAGATTTTCCATCATCATTGGTCGTCTCCCGATTATCAAAGGGAATATTAATTGTGCTAAGGGAAAAATACAAA
>JAQGAI010003479.1:0-10694 GCA_034696905.1 Lepidocyrtus violaceus
GCATATTTATTAAAAGTCAGATACAGAGCCAGACCAGGGGATGTTTCGTTACGATCCACCTTGATCTGATCATCACTAATGGCATTTATCTAACTATAATTCTTTAACTGAAATCCAGCTCTGCTCTGTATACATAATTAAGTAGTGGGTTATAAAGCAAAAATATATAAATAAAGTACCACACCAGCACATGTTATTAAGGATAAACTATCGTGTCAACAAGTGTGGATTGGATGATGACAGCGAAGACTTCTCATGACTAAGTATAAAATTTGCTTTGCATAATCAATCATTCCAATTCACCAAACATCATGCCGTAGTAGTATGTAGTAGTAATGGGAACAGTTAGTTCGAAGACAACAAAGATAAACAAGCGTGGCATTTGGGATTAGCTCGAGACGGGGGGACTCGATATAATGTTACATACCTATGCAGGCTTATGAGTTACCTAAAAGTCAGATCTTTTGATGTCTGTGTGAAAAGTATTAACGAGGGGGTAAGATCTGCATAAACAAATACAAATACCCAGTCACCTTTTTGACACGACTTAATTTACAGTTTCATTAGTTTTCTCTCAAGCCATTCCAAACTTTATCGCCCATTGTTAGAGCAATAGTAAATACAGTCATTAGAGATGAGCTCCTGGGACGGGAACAAGGAATGGGACTGAGGGCTACGTGCACGTTGAAACGACGCTTCTCGTACGCTTGACTAGCATTTAGGTAAGACGGATTGATTAGTCCATTTTAGTTTGTCATGCTCCTCTTTTCCAATTACCCTGGGCTTTATCCTCATTAGGCTCCTTCTTAATTCGAAAAACTTTGAGATTTTAGTCAGCAACAGACAGAATGTCGTATGGCGTTATTATTTATTTAAGCTGATCTACTTAACTTTATCATCTAGTGTTACTTACTAGAGGAGTATGCTATGCTGCAGCAACTGAAATATATATAAAAGTGTGAACAGATTATACAGTAAATATTTGTTATTCTATTCTCAGCACGCAAATCGACAATAGAAAGATGTACTGACACTGACTGAGCTCATAAGTC
The DNA here is from genome assembly GCA_034696905.1 of Lepidocyrtus violaceus. Classification (NCBI taxonomy): domain Eukaryota; kingdom Metazoa; phylum Arthropoda; class Collembola; order Entomobryomorpha; family Entomobryidae; genus Lepidocyrtus; species Lepidocyrtus violaceus. The sequence goes on from JAQGAI010003479.1 coordinate 1,053, forward strand.
GAATGAGTTATTGAATACTACAGCCTTTTAAAATAACTGTACTTACTGGTACATTACATTACATTAGGGCAACTTTAGCCAACAAATATTATTATGTAAATCGAACAAGACAGAATAAGAAATAGGAAATGTGCACGTTTTTGTTTGTTTGTAAAAAAGCATAATGAACTATGCCGTTGTACGAAACTTGACTGTATGCTCAATATAACATGGAGCAAAGTCGGAAGCGAAATGAAAATTTGAAGTGGCGAGAAGGAATGAGTTTTGATATGGCAGTGGAAGATAATAAAATTGATTGACTGATTTATAGATTCAAGAAAGAAAGTGGCAGGATTGAAAGTGCAAATAAAAACAAATGATCTGAGAATGACAATTGAATTTTGTTATTGGTACTACCAAAACGTGACAAGTTTGCCACATCATCGTGTATTTGTCCGGTCTGACTTTTGTAAGAAACTTTCCAGCTTGTTCAAATCGTTCGTACTATCGTAAATTGTAGTAACTATAACTTAACGTAAGAGTCTGTTTATTGTAAAACAAAGAAAAATAGGTCAAATCCAAGTGACAAGAAAGCAATGTGATAAGTAGATAACAACAGAGATGCCAGTACATGTGCACCGCAGTTATCTAATCCTCTGAATAGTAGTTAACATCAGAACTGTAACTATTTCTAATCAAGTCCATCATCATCATCACCATCAGCAGACACCTCACATCAAACATATCATATTAAGTAGTAACTGGTATATGTTGCAGTTAGCTGTAGAGGTGTATGCTCGAGCTTGAGAATCAGGACAGGGGTAGGTTATGAACTAAATTGGAAATGGTCGTGAATTTGCTTATCGTTATTGATACCTTCGTACAATGTAATTAAATAAAATATTGCGGTTATTACGTAGTAGATACAGTTATTTATATAACCTCATCTAAAAAATACTCGCCTTTTGTCAGTAGCCATCCATTATTAAGTAGGCATGCTTGCACATGGCATGGCAGGAAGAACAAATACTCATCAGGAATGTTCCGTTCAGTTGTATTATATCAGTATACGTAAATGAGCGCCTCTTTCATCATTCACAGTGCATTGACTAAATAGAAGATATATATTCCAGACTTGCTATTGCTCTGACTAACTGTTACATACTAAATTAGTAATTTTGTATCTCTATGTATGTATGTATCTAATGGGCATGGAAAGTGTTTGGATATGAACGGGAATCCAATATTCACACGCGTTTATGTACTTCTTCTTCTTAACAAATTAGTATCGCTTGTTTTATTTTATTTGAACAAAGGAACTACATTAATCGTTTCCGTACGAATCCAATCATGTGGGAAATTTATGAACAACGACGTCTTTGGTCTTTGAGTTTCCATAAAGAGACAGTAGTCAGCGTTTTTACTGAGTTATTGATTTATTTTCCGGCTTAATACGGCCTGCTATTTCCGTATGTGCTTTTTTATGGCAAGGCCATTTTGCAAGATTAACGTCATCTGAACTCTGATGTTAATGCATGGTCACGCTTGATCCTGAAAATGATGACGATGATTAGCGATTCTGATCGCTTCCAGTCTCTCTTGCTGATCCGCGTGCAAACCTTGTTTTCCGTAGACAAATGTCAAGAACATTCATACATATTATAATGTTATGTACTTTTACGTTCCAAATACACGGAGGAATGGAAAAATGCTGTTCATAATGAACAAAACAGGAATAGGATGTGAAATGGATCGATTATGGTTTTTATAACCATCTTTCGGCAACTATTTTCGGGGCCCATTAAAATAAATTGAGGCTTGCAATTTTAATGTGGATATAAATGCTGTAAATGGTTAAAAGTCGGGATTACTATAAGTATATTAGCTTCGAAGTCAGTTTAAATTGGGCCGGCTTGAGATGGAACTGAAACCAGTATAAATTAAGCCGTATGTACTTAAATGTAGTAGGTTTGATTACATCAGGGATTCAATATTGCAATTATGTAATTTTGTGCACCGTCATAGTCTTCTCGATAATAATGCAATCATGCAGCATTTTAATAGAATGAAATTATTAAACAACAAAATCCTTTTGCGCTGACAACAAAAGCTCTAAAGTAGAAAGAACTGTTCCAACATCACAAATCCCCACATTAGCATAACTGACTTAAGGTATGCAATATGAATGTTGCTTTTGTTCGTCTTATGTCCGGATCAACAACTTTGGATGACTCATATTATGGACATCCACAAATCAACATGAATGCGCTTATCATCATCATCATTTTTTTTCGAGGTGGATGCACAAGATAGCACTGGAAAGTAAGTCATTAACATTGGAGGAGGTTAGGATAAGAAGCAGTTTGCTTACCAACTGCCAAGAAAATTAAAAGGAATACCGTGGTCATGTATTGAGCCCAATCGTTATAAGGAATCTCTCATTGTCCTTATTGATTTACAGAGCTTAGTTAAAAGAAGCTTATTATGATTGGAGTATGAAAGGAGAACACACGAACAAAATTAAATGCTAAAGCCTTATCAATGGGTCGTTGATCATCGCATCAGTGGTGATTGGGAGTTATTTAACGCCCAAGCAAAACATAAATTGCAACGCCGGTTATCATACCCGTACTTATAAATGGCTTTAATTTTTTCCTTTTACAAAACGCTTTTTATATGTATGATCTTAAATCTTCCTAAATGAATGTTAGGTATACAATTTAAACATTAATGAATAAAAATTGCATAATATTTATTAAAATAGGTTACTTTGAAGACGCCAAGCCATTCATATTTTGAATATCAATGTGTCAATATGTAGGCTTTTACAACAATGAAAACTAAATTTCTCTTTGGTCACCCGATCTCCTCAGTCATACACCATCAAAGTTCCGGGAAATTGGTGGCATTATAGCTTGCAAATTTTCTTCTTCTGTTGCTTGAGGTAATAATTTATTGAGTACAGATCAGATCAGATCCTCTTTTTCTTTTGAGCCACAATATATTTGTAACTTAACCAAATAGTTCAGGGTTTAGCATTGATCATGGCCTTCTTCCGTTGTTGCTTGGTATACCACTGACTCCAAAACGTAATATAATATCTGTACTTGTCAAGGGAGCTGCTACGAGACGTAGGCGTACAAAGTGCAATAATATTATATATTAATCGTGTAATGAACCTGAAGTAATCATTTGCGTAAGTTTCAATAATTCGCAACGTAATACATACATGGCCCCACGTTCCGTTTCTCCATCCACCCATTCATATCTTACGCTCCACATGTGACACATTAATTGTGTGAAGAAGGACGACTAAAAACCGTCTGAATTTTCCATCTTGCGGTCTAGCCGATCAACATCATTACATTACATCACGGCTGTGTGCGTAGAAGTGTCATCATCATGGACAACTATTTTTATCGTTTCGAGGTTGAGGTTGGTTGAGCCGTTTTGGTGCTGCATGATATGATGTTAATGCTGCCCTTTCTTAACTTTCTTAAGTCGTCTAAAACAGCTAGCTAGTGTATGTTCATTCACAAAACTTTGCTACGGATTTCGGATTCAATGAATAAAAAAACTGACATTGCAAAATCTGAAAATCAGACATTAGGTCTACATGAATAACGCAAATCCTGTAGATGCATACCTAATTAATACAAATACATGGATGGATATGATAAGCTCATATGACAGTGGACCAGTTCTCACTAAAAATCAGTTGGTGTGAGGAAAACATAAAAAAAATGAAAAATCAGATGAAGTGATGGCACTCATCTTAAAATAAAAGATATTTCTATGCATAGTCAATTATTTCCTTTTGCTCAGAATCTCAATTTCCTCATTTCATCTGTGAATAGCAAATTGTGGACTACCCTACCCCCTGTCATTTTGCCTTTTACGACAGACAGTGCGTGCGGAATGAGGAAGGGCTGGCTGTCCATTGCGTGAAGGAATCCTACATGATCTGTGAAAACGAAAACGCCTCAGTTAATTTCACAGAACTGCAGTTATTCTTAGATAGAACAATAAAAGGAAATATTATGTACGAAACCAACATTCAAAAGGAAAACTTTTTTTTAGATGCTACTTGAGCAGAAGCAGATGGAGTTACATTACATTTGGTTATTACAGATAGATGAGCAAAGTTGTGTGAAAGTTTTCTGGTTTTTCATGATTTGGGGCTGTAGGAGTTTGCGAATAGAAAGTGGAAGATAGCATCACCAGTTGTTGCAGTGTAGCAGAAGGCATCTTCAAAATAAAAAAACGGCGATGAGCACTAATAATGCAATAATACTTTTCTAAAAATAAAATGGGGAGGACAAACAATAAAAGCAGGGACTACTATTATGGTGTCAATAATCCGTACGAGCATTTCAGAAACAGCATGAACTTTTGCAAGTGGTTGCAAAAATTCTGAGCGCAAAATCGTTAAAATAAGTAATGCTCTCCATAGTACATTAGCATAACTACATGAAAGTTAAACACACACATGGTACACGATAAACATAACCATTTAAGCGATTTTGTCAACTGTTTATTGTTTAATATTTTGAAATCAAAATATGAACAAGGATGAATATGAAAGTGTGAGTTTTTGGGTTTATGTCCGTTTTGAAATTAGAAATTAGCTGGCGGGGGATTGATTCAGAAAAATTGGAAGGTCGTATGCTAATTGCGGCAGCATATGAATTGGGAAACTGCACTTGCGTTATGGACCGTAACTTATGTTATGTTATTAGCAAGTTAGTTATATTATTCTGCATTTTTGTTGAGAAATAAAAATCAAGGATGAAGTGATGATTTCTTCACTAAAGTAGATTTTTGTGGGGGGAGATTGACAGATTCCATTCGAAAATATAGCTTACTTTGCATAGCAAGGCAAATGGATCAGAGTATAAGTCATTTAAGTTAAGTAAAGTATATAAAGTGGCATTAAATTATTTTCACGGCTTTCTTTACTCGTCCAACCTTGACTGTTTGCCCTGTCTCTGGAAAGGAAGTTTGTGGCGGATAAACCTCAAACAGTATTACACAGCATTATTAGACAGGCGTCATCATCATCTTCCCATTAGCCTTTCCGTAAAATAACTACTCTCTTGAGTACAGCTACTCAAACAGATAAGTAATATTTATTTTATCGGTTCATATCGAGAAGAAAAACAAATTCAGGAGTATTTATTTATTGAAGATTACGAGTTTCTCTTGTAGTTAGTTATATAGATATAGCTATAGACCTAGTTGGTAGAACACACAAAATCCACAGTTTTCAGTAAATAGTCACAATTAATGAGCTATAAAATCATCATTATATAGTTTAGTTTCACTTTCATTTCGTCTTTCCGCAGCTCTCGTCTCTCCCCTTCTATGATGAAAGTGCAAACATTTTGTCAACAAGCTGAGAAATAGAAAAGCTTTTTTTTTATGGCTTGGCTCTCACGTAATTTTTCATGCCCGTAACAAAATACTTTCCATATTTGCATTCCTGTGGCCCCTGAAATGTATGTAGGAATGAAATGAATGTTAGGTACTTAGGTTAGAGCTCGGTGGCGGTGGGAACACGGTTTTTATGAGAGCATTCCTTCCATTTATGTGTCCCCTCCTCATGTCGTACTTTCACGAAGTTTCATGGCCATTTTTACTTACTCTTTTTTAGCATGGCGTCTTTCGTGCGTGATGTCTGATGATGATATATCGGATAGTGAGGAGGGGAGCACGATAGTGTGAAGTTAGCCATGTTGCAATTATTATCTTATTATGTAGAATTCTAGCATATTATTACATTCCTTCTGTAGGGAAGGTATTGTCAGACGGAATGGGGCAGATGAAATAAAATGTCACAAAAATTGCAGATAAAAGCTTGCAAAATGTTTGCACATGAATGAACAATGATGTATATTTAAAACTACGCGGCCTCCGGCTCGGGCTGGGTTTGTTTCCCATTTAATGTTTTTGTAAGTATTCCCTTATGAATATGAAAGCCTCATCTAATAATTGTCTCCAATTATTTGATATTGATGGGGATCGTTAAACCTACCCAAATGGTATTGGAAGGGGTGGATTTGTAAATATAATTATATGTGCATTTTTGGATTGTATGAAACGTCAGTCCGTACTTTTATTGGAGCAATTTTCTTTGTGTATTCATTCACCCATTCACATATAAATATTTTCGGGATTGCTGATGAATTTGAAAGTTCGGAAAAGGGAAAATAAATAGCGAATGGAAATGCTCCTAAAACAACTACTGAAGGTTTTTAAGGCCTCAGTCTCATTGTCGGGATGACATTGGAGATTGGATATTAGGTTTACATGAAATAAACTACTTTGAAGTTACAATCAGTCATTTTGGTTATGTTCGAGGGAAAGGCAAGACTGAACTTTGATTCCATAAAACCCTTAAAATATATTTATTTGTTTCTTAATATTATAGCTGCTCATGTACTTGTTCTTTATTTTTAAACAGTTTTGATTTCACTTTATCAACTCCGTTCGAGTCTGCTGATGTCGAAAAAGTAATTAAGTTTGGTAGTCATCCATGAGTCGATTATTTGGTAGTACTTTTAGATGGCTCAAATCCCGGTTTGTTGCCATGCCTCCGGAGGTCAGTTCATATGAGCTACTATTTTTGTCGTCATTTTCTTCAATATTTCATTGGTCTTTGTTGTACCTTCTTTGTTGGCTAATTCGTACTAAAACAGTTAGTCTTTCTCTATTTATTTCTATCTCTCTCTTAAACTTCTTCCTAACTGTCTGTGAAAATATCCGTTCAGTAATACGAAATTGTTGATGAAGTGAACAATTAAAATAATAATCGAAATTAACCCATGCATATGACTAATCATTTGTTTTTTGCTTGTGTGATTTATAGAAAACGGACCAAAGCATGCTGGCACAATTCTTCTACGCTGATAAAGACCTGAATGCCGTAGCCGCAGAGCTTGACTCATTTGACGGAAGGAAGGACCCTGACAGATGCACAGCTTTGGTCAATCATTTACGACAATGTCAGGACAAGGTATGTATCAATCTGCCATTAAACTAATGGAGCTACTGTTTTTTTGATGTGAAACTATTAACGTAACATGTTCAATCTTTTTTTTAAAGGTTCTGAATATTTGCCAAACGATTATGGATGAAGTAATTCCGGATGAACGGGCTCCACGAGACTTCCGTGCCAAATTCCCAGACGATGTCCTTCAAGAAAACCTTGCTGGGCAGTTGTGGTTTGGGGCCGAGGTACAATTTACAGAAAAAAAATATATAATGAAGTTGAGGATGTTGTTTTGTTTTTGAAAACATTAATTTTATTTTTGTATTTTCTTTGTGATTAAGTGCTTGGCCGCCGGTTCCAGCATTTTGAATCGGGAGTTGGAATCGGCCTCCATGCGGCCCCTAGCGAAAGCATTGACCAAAAGCCTGGAAAATGTTAGAAATTTGCTGAGAGAGCAGTGCTTCCGGAATCCGCCTGAATTTACTGAAAAGATTTGTGAGTCACTGAAGATTTTGGATAGACTATTCGCCGAGTTTGAGCTCTCTTACGTGTCTGCAATGGTTCCTGTGAAAACTGTTAGGGAGTATGAGGCCCAGCAAGCCATCACGGTTTTGTTTTCTGAAACTCTGCAGCGGTAAGAACCATTTACATTTTACATTTGGCTTAGGCATATTCCAAGCGTGAGGAAATTTAGAGTTGCAGATAAATAAATGAACATTTTTTTTTACTTAATTATGTTTTCCAGAGCGCTAATCTTAGGACTGTTAAGCCAAGACCAAGTGGATAGTTGTGATCCTGCTCTCATGTTTACCATTCCTCGTCTGGCAATTGTGGCTGGCCTGTTGATGTTCCCCGATGGACCTCTGTGCCTTGATCGTGGAGAGCTGTCCGACATGTTCCGCCCCTTCCGATCTCTGCTGATCAAGATAAGGGAACTACTGTGGACCTTAAGCAAATCAGAGCTTTCAGCACTGGAAAGATCACTCTGCTCAGTTGACGAACCGTTTTCAGAGAACTCTTGTGAACTGGAAGGGACATCCAATCAAGAAAACTATGCAAGTGCAATCGCACACCAGAACAACAGAAATTCGCATTCTGGCTCTGTGAGTGGTAGCTCGGTGGTAAGCAGGATTCAGCATAACGGCAGTAGTCAGCACAGTCATCGTCAACGGTATTACCACTACCACCATCACCACCATGGGTCCTCGCAGGAGCTTTCGGAAAATGAGGTTGAAGTCCCCCTTGCCCAGTCTATTCAAGACTATCTGGACCAATTATACAAAGGATTTCCTGATTGCAAGGATTTCATTTCTGAACTGTGTCAAAGCGCCACCAGTGCCAATGCTACTAGCAGAGTATTACAAGGAACATCCCGGGAAGTGGACAGTGGCGCGGCATACATTTCCGACAATAACCATTCCTCAACCTTTACCGAACAACTTAGTGAGAACAATTCATGTCCGAGTGAGTCATTAGTCATACTGTTTAGGTTTCCGTTGCATAATGCATAATACCGCAAATTAGGTTTTTTAAATTAACATATAATGTTATGATTGTTTTTTTTTTCAGATGACTGCTCAGGGTCATCATCCTACGTAGATAGTGAGTCCAATGAAGACGTCACCTACCAGCAGTTATTCACAAGTGCCATGGAACAGTTAAATATTCCAAAGAAGTTCAATTCAGAAGAGGAGGACGTTCACAATCAAACCGAGTCAAAAGCTGTATCTGAATGCCCCGATGAGGTAATCACGCGAAGTAGCTCTTCTGCTTCTTCCTCCAGCGCAGGTTGTGTTTTCGAAGGGTCCGAAATTATGGGAGAGGATGTCTCCGTAAATAGTCCAACAAACCATGCTTGTCCGGCAGCTCCGGCCTTGGCGGATCAGACAAACTGGACGGAATATCTCACGTTGGGAGTCGGGGAATACAATAGTTGCTCCCATGATGATAGCGGATTCAGAACAGAGACTGACGAGAGTTTGTGCAGAACCGTAAGCAGCTGTGATCTTGACTTCCAGGAAGCCGGCCCCGCGCCGAGACGACCAAAGGAATTAATCACTAATTCAAGGTCACACAATTCCAACTCCAGCGACACTCCGCTACCTGAAACACCCAGTGAAGGAGGAGCAACCAAAGCTTCTGCTCCAGTTTCGAACAATCAGATCTCTGCCCAAGGTCCAACCGTCCTGGTTGAGAATCTGGACACCCCCTCTTCGACTTCTTCCTCCTGTGATGATGCCATGATGACGAATGGTCAGTGCTCCACCAGCACTTCACATAGTTGCAGTTCCAGCCGGGATTCTGGCTTGAGCAGCATGGCAGAGTTGGAAGCCGTGACGGCACAAAGTCCAGCAAAAACTGAAGAAAAGTCTGAGCAACCCTCTAGTGCACCAAATAGTTGTGAAGCCTCCTCCTCCTCTACGGATACCCTCAAGGAATGCCAGCAAGAAGCGGCTGCCATTAAGTCAACGGTAGACGCGCCAATTCTCAACACAGCTACCTCCCACACCCCCTCCACTGTTGGGAGAATGCACGATCCAGAGTGCCTCACGTTAACTTCTACACCATTCACCAATAGATTGAGACCACCAATGCCTTTGGCGGCTGCTTTGGGCTGTTCAACTTCCCAACAGTTTTCCTTATGTTCTGGGAGTTGCTGCAACAGTGAATGC
>JAQGAI010003480.1:0-10694 GCA_034696905.1 Lepidocyrtus violaceus
TGCTCTTCCGATCCAATGGTATATGACATTTACTCATCTTATGTGAAGTACGAGCTTCCGGTTGGGGAGAAAACACGGTAGCTTTAAGTAGACCAATTAGACTTAAATAAATAATCCCAACCCAAAAACAGCTCAATAGAGAAGGAGGAACGTTTTTTTTTATTTTCATCGGTTTTTTTTTTCTCTCTAAAAAAATATTCTGTGATCTGATCATTCACAGACATCATCATTAAATGAAAGCAGCATCAAAGACAAAAAGCCTCGAACATAATTTTTTAGAACCAGACGTGCAGCGTAGAATAAACAGGAAATTAGGTCAAACGAAAAACCAAAGAGTAGTATATAGTATTTAAGTACGCACGTGTGCACCCACACACTCCGACATATCCATATAAAAAAGGTCAAATCGTTATCATTATTGGAGAGTTTTATGAATAGCCTCAGTTTGACATAAATACATACTATGATGGCTGGGCTCGGCTGTATGTGACAAATAAAGGTAAAACCTCATTAACATGTAAATCACCCACCACCTGGTGGAGCCTCTTCTAGAAGCTCTGTTTCAAATGTAGAAAGTAGATACTACATCTGTTTCGATTGTTTTATTTTTTGCGATCCGGATCTGTGGGCGCCTTGTCATTCTCGTTGGCAGTAAAATATAACGTGATGGGAAGAGTTTTTTCTTAGTTTTTTTTATGTTTTCAGCTTCTTCTTCGGCTGAAGGTTTTTTTCTCCAAAAAATATTTTCACTTTTACTCGTTTTTCCTTTTGGGAGGAACAATGAACCGTGTTCTGTTCAATGGATCAGAAAAGCTTTCAGGAAGCGGATGTGATTCCTATCATTAATGAATGAGATTCCACACACAAAAAAAAATCCTTCGGGAAAAACAAACTTGTTTTTCAACTCTCAGAACTTCCTGTATTGTTCGAAGCACCTGTTAGGAATGCCTCCTTCCTCCACCATATTCTTAAGTAGTACCACATCATTATGAGTGTTCTTTGTATTTTTTAAGCCTTTTCCAAATTAACAGGTGTCCCTAATTATAAATTCTCTCATGTCATGACTGAGTATTATCAAAGGGAAAGGAGGAAAACAATCTGAGATTGAAATAAATATTCTGCAGATCAGAATACAAAGGAATTCAAGTATGTATGGTGGGGTGGAGGTATTTATTTATACGTGGAAGTAATCAGGAGGAATGAAAGGAATCCATTTAATAGAAAATTAGTAAGGGTGTGAGAAGAATGGAATAATAATGAGAAACAAAAGGGAACTGATGTACATAAACCTCTTGGGGGAAATGGGTATAAACTTTCGGAGAGCAAAACAATAACGTATGCTGATTTTCTCCGGTTTTCCGACAAGTAAATAGTTAGGCAGCAAAAGTTTGAATAATATGGTGTGTTCATTCACTGCGATCATTGCTGCCACCGCCATCATCATCATCGCATCACTGTCATCGTCCCCACCTCATCCTCCATCATCATCCTCAGCACCTCCACCAACAAATAACTAATATAATGGAAGAGATGGGACAGGATGATGACGAGAGCTTGAGTGGGGAAATTGGATTCCCTTTCACGTTACCTTTCTCTCTCATTCTCACGCCTGAATGGGCTCAAAGGATGAGGGAAAATAATGAAAATGTAATGGAGTTGAGCGGAGGAGTAATGCAATGTGAGAGAATTTGGTGTGAAGTGCCTATGTACACATACATACATGGGCTTATGAACAACCTTGCATCAGCTTCATCATCATCATCACGTGGTAAGTGAATGAACCCAGGCCTGGATGGAATGAAACTATGGGGAGAAAGCAAAGGAGAGGAGAAAACAATAGACAATGACAACAAAAGATACAAAGATAAAAAAAGCAATTTAGTGGAGGAGAAAGTAGAAGGGAGAGAGAGAGAGTTCCATCACACGTTTGAGTTTCATTGCCCATTTTTTTACAGTGTGAGAACTTATAAAGCACTTTTGTGTGCATTACGGCTAATATGTGTGTAGATAGATAGAAAGCAAGCTACGTGATATAATATTATTATGTTTGTAGCTTCAATATAGGTATGTCCATATACCTAACCTGAAATTATTGACAGGGAACACACCCATTTCCTTGTTTTTGTTGTGACCATGTAGGATGGAACGGAAGACGGCTGAAGGATGACGCTAATGCTTCCTGAAGGTAGCACGTTTAGTGCATTGTGCACTGTGTGAAAAAAAATTGTGACTGTGACTAGGTACACGGTGCACTTATTTCTTAACCCACGCCATGATTTCCTTTCACGGTTCATCAGCTTGATAAAAAAGGAGTCAACATGGATGCGAATATTTTTTTTTGATTGTTTTTGGTGAATTTTTTTTTTCTATTCTGTAAATCTTGAAAAAAAAAATGCATTTACTTCTCTAGAAGTTCTGCCCTACGTCAGATCTTGAACCGGAGAAAGTAAGAATAGGTAGGAAAACTTCAGGGCATATTTTTCCCGATTCGACCATGACTCCCTATTTCCCAAATGGGAACTGGAAACGTGGATGGGAAAACGGAAGCGAAAGTAATTAAACTGGTTATGCAAGGAAGCTTATGTAAGGGGCTTAATTTATGTATTGAATTGGAAGGAGGAATTGCTGCGCTTTAAGAAAGAAAAGCGCTCTCCTCAAGTGTGAATGCATGGGTGGTGCAAGTGAAGTGCATACGTAAGTAAAATTAAAAGAGCGAGAGAGCATTCAGGCTCAGAATGCTCTTGGTAGTTTAAATGCTTCTTATGCAATCACACATCTCATAACGAAGGTAAGGTGCCTATGCAAAGGTAATTAACTTTGCAGGGGAACATCATCATTCTTCCGCTGAACATTACTACGAGATGAATAAAAAATACTTTCACCTTTGTTACGTCACGTTCATACCTGGAGCAGCGTTTATTAAAAGGAATCATTCTTTCTGGGACATTCTGGAATTACTAGAGCAAGTTTACGATCAATTTTTCTCCCCCGAGGAGGGGAATCGACTCTGACATACATACATTAAGGACAGCTACTAATGAAAGCCCATAACTCAGGAATACCAACAGTGTAAGTTTTGCTGGAAACTTAGCTACATGATCATGAGTGCCTACTTAATTGCATTACTCTATCTCTTTGGGGAAGTTAGGACAATTAGGAAATCGTGACAATTAGGCCATGTTATACATATGTATCCGGGAGAAAAAACCTTGTCAAAGTCCATCCATGTGAAGCAAGAAACGGCATAAAATTGCGATGACTGTGGGGGTTTCTTGTGTAAGGTGATGATGTTCCTGTGGTGCAGTGGTGTTAATTAGATTATGCTAATTATAAGTTGAAACAACGAGCAAATGAACTGAGAAGGATGTTATATGGAAAGTGGCAATGGCCGCCACATCATCAGTGGAATAGAGCGTATCAAATCAACAAGTCAAGTCTTTGTTAAAGACTGTTTATTACACATAGGTGGAGATGAAGCGGAAAACTTTCTTCGAACCAAGTGCTTTCTCCCATTATAATTTACCCTTAACCCAAAGTTTGAACAGAATGTTTTCTGGGTATTATTGTGACTGGATGGCAGCTAATAAACTACTAACTAGGCAGCTTCTCATGTGTAAAGTTCTCTGCGGTGGCCATGAGGCCAAGTTACGATGATGATGGTAATAATGATGAAGACGAGGAGTTTGACTTCATTAAACTGCTTGTTAATAACTCCCCTGGTGCTTATATGCTCCCATTGATTTTATTCAAGGGAGGAAGTCAGACTAGTCCCTCTTGGCATAGGGGGAAAATAACAAATGAAGCCATGCAGATATTTAAGGGAATCGAATTAATTTCCCAGGAACAAACCGGAACGTTGTAGTTTAGTTTGGCTTTAGTTGTATATCCATTCACTTGTTTTAATGCTTTGCTTGTTTTCCCAAATGAGTATGGAGGAATGCATGGAGTAAAGTTAGTGTACGTGATTAAGTGGCTGTAGATTTTGGGTGAGATTAACTTTGACACTCTGGCAGGTTGAATTGACTGTCTGTACAGCCCTTCAGCGGAGCTTTCACTTGCTTTCACAATAACGAAATATAATGCTGCTGTGCAGAACAGAGCTAAATTATTTGATATTTGTAAATTAGTTAGGTAATCTTGGGAATTAAAAGATGTATCAGATTGGAAGGTACCAGCCATAAAGCCACAGCATGTAAAGTCTTTCCAAATGTGCTACCTACTTATTTCATAGCAGACTTTTAAAGGATCTTTTTTTTATGAAAATTTTGCTAAAATATGGACTTATGAAAAATTGATGCAGGAATATTTAGTTCTTGAGTGCTGTTTAATTTTCCACCTTGTTCTAAAAGGTTTCTCAGCTAGTCCCAGTCCAAGTTGCTCGACTCGGCTGTTGTGAGTCGTGAGTAAATGGAGATGTGCATGCCTATGGAATAGCACCTACCGACTTGGTGTGCTCTACCAACTTCGCTCAAAGGAAAGCCGACGACATACTCATCGTTGAAAATTTTATCTAACAAAGTGAGTTATGTAATGCGGCATAGTCTCAATGTAGCAGCATAACTCTCATGAGTAGATCAGCGAACTCGTTTGCATTTTAACGTAATTTTATGAACAAGTTCGTTCAATATCCAGCTTTTCACCACCACCAGCATCATCATCATCATCATGCGTCATCCTCACCCATCTATCTTCACTATCCGAAGTATCTACCAAACCAAGTGCGAAAAAGCTGATAGCTCTAATAAGTTCTCATTTTTAAATACCGCTGCGGCAACATCAGTCCATCTGCACATGGAAGCGAAGCGTTTCAACATGTAGATAAAAATATAGTGTAAGGGTAACAAAGATAAATGGAAGTATCTGTAGAAATCGGACGTGACAAGCTCATTACGTCCCTCCGGTAAAAAAAAACGCTGTGCTGTGGACTGATTTACCACGTAGCATGTTTTTTTTTGTAAATAATTTAGACAAATTATTTACTTATTTCGAATTTTATGCAATTATTTAAGTGAAAAATCATGCTTTTTTGTTGAGTTGAATAAAGGATTTGAGCAATCAATGTTGAAAATGTAAACAAGGTAAACATCCACCCATGCCAAGTCGGAAAATGTATTGGGATTTCTTGGAATAAATGACAATTTGACCTCTCGCTAGGAATTTTGCGACATATGACCGTGCTCAACAATCACTTATGACGTAAATGACTCATGGTAGTATAGAAGCTCATATTGTATCATATGTAATCATATAGATAAGTAGTAAGAAAAACAAAGGATGATGAGTAGATTAGATCTTGACTCACCTTGAAGAGCTCTTTTTTTAGTTCAAACACTCCACCCGTCCTACTCTCAAGTCCGCTGGGAAATCAGTCATCAGAGTTTTTTTATCAAGGGGGCACATTAGCTTGATAATGTGATGATGATGAGATGAGATGAGGAGGGTAAATGATGACCATCTGGTCAGGACACTTGAACATCCCGTTCCAATCCATTATAAAGATGACATAGTGCAATTTTTTCTCCGTGCCGACGATAATGGCTATTGAGCTAATAATAGATGTGCAGCTTGATTGTAAATTATATTTTTTGTCGTGGACTAAGGACCACCTCCAAAGGAGTCCCTCTTGACCATCATAATTATAGTTAGTTAGATTCCATCACGCTAGTCCCAGTATTTTTTTTGAAATTAGCTAATTTACTTATACCTTAATAGTTAGAATAGAACACTGAGGCAGCACAAGCAACATTTATTTAACTAGCCTAGCCATTTTTTTACCCAAACAAGTTAGTTAGTAAAAAGTAACACCCAACCAGAGGCTAATTTCATTTGATGAGTATTTTGTGTAGTTAGGTAATCATCATTAAGTTTAAGTATAGTATCACCACAGGAAGTAGTACTTTCACCGTACAAAAAAAAGTTTTCTCCTCCAACGTTAATGTAATAAGTAGTGAAGTATCAGCATTATATATCTGTACTGTACTATGGATGGTGGTCTGACTGACTCAATTAGAGAAATATAGTAGCTTATGTATTTGTTTGGACAGTACTTGAAAAATAATATTTTTCCGAATCATGTCATGACATGACATGGCCAGTTCTGTAATGTGTGTGTCCAGACTGTAAATGTTTACTTTTGAGAGTCCAGTTGTCGGCTATCATTTCCAGTGGTGATCCCCAAGGGGCTCTCCACAATACCGATGGATGTGGAAGTAGCAGAATTATGGAGGAGTGTGGTGTTGTTACCAACTCCGACCCCAGCCTTGCTATTTACATTGTCCCCCAAGGAGGTCATTGGAATAACATCACCGTTGTTGGTTGGAGAGGTTGTGGTGGTGTTATTAGCGCATCCATTACCGGGAGTGGAGCTAATGGTTCTGAAGTTGTTCGGGGTCTGCTGCTCCAGTTGCTCCTTGTTATTATTCCGATACTTTGTGTTCCCATCTGGTTCAGTGATGAAAGTGACGGACTTCCCGGAACCGCTGGGACTCCTAGTCAAGCCCTTGGTGAGGGATGGAGGGGCGAGGTGAGTCGAAGTGACTGTGGATGGGCCGCCGGTGATGACAGCCGTGGTGATGATGTTGTGCGCTCGCTTGCTATTCCGTTTGAAGGAAGAGGTCATTTGAAACGGGGCGGAATCTTTTATGGCGGCTGCTGAGCAGGTGGCTGCAGCAGCCATCGAGGATCAGAGGACAGTCTCGTTCGTACATGTGCGCGGCCCGTTGACAAGGGAGTAGCGAGAGGAGCCGTTGTGACGAGCACTTGTCGTCGCCCCCCGGATGAAAAGCTCCTTGAAGGTCTCCCTAAACTGGCGGGACATCCCGCAGTAGATGGCAAAGTTGATGGGGAATGAGAGGGTGATGAAGAAGTTGGAGAAGAGGATGAGCACCGTCACGTGATCCCCCTCGATGAAGGGGAGCTGGATGATGGTGTTGGAGACCAGGGTCAGTACGGTGATGATGGCCAGCGGGACCTCCACAAAGAGGAACACGGTGACGACGACAATGAGCATGATCGTCGTCGAGTTGGCATCCCTCATCTTCCTGCACTCATTAGTCTTCTTATTGTCTTTGAACAACGCGAGCCGCTTGCGCTGCGCCTCCTTCATGGCTCGAAAGAGGAGGGAGTTCAGCACAAGCAGCGCTATACATGGTCCCATGTGGACGAAGAGGACCCGGAACCAAAAGTAGTAATTGAAGTAGAACGCCGGGGTCACATACTGGAGCATCCAGTACGCATAATGGAACACGCAGACCTCATGCCTCGCCCCCTCCCATTCAATCACCTTCGTTGTGTAGAAGTAGTCGATGAAGCGGGTGGACAAGTGGAAAATGGCGAGTCCGAAGATAATCCCGATCCCTTTCAGCACCCGGGGCATTGTGCACCAAGTCCGGGCCACCGGAGCGTGACACACATAAATATAGCGTTGGATGGCCAGCGCCAGGGTGAGCCATATGGAAGCGGTGTGGAACAGATTGGGAAGGATCTCAGTCATGATGGTATACGCATAGCACATTGCTGTCGGGGATAAGGGCTTATAATGATTCCCGAATGTGTACAGGTAGAGGAGCCACGGGGCTGGGAAGAGAGCCATCAGCGTATCCGACAGTGCCATTGTTAGCAACACCGCGTTTGTGGGGGATCTCATGTGTCGCTTTGAGAGGACCACCACGACCAGGGTGTTCGCGATGATGGTGATAAGGATGAGGAAGGGCATACAATAGCCCATTATCGGGATGGCGTAGCTTATAGGCGAGAATTTGGTTATGTTCAGATGATCACTTTCATTCCAATACAATGAGCCGCCAGTGTGGTTCGTCGTGTTGTCGGAGTCCAGGTAGTAGGAGCTGTTGAGGTTGTCGCTATAGTCGTTGTAGGCGGATGAGCTTAAGTCCTCATCCATGAAGCCACCGTCGTCCCCGGTCATGTCTGGATCTGTACAAGAGAGAAAATCAAGAGAATACGGTCATATTACTATTTATTAATAAAGGACTTTCTCTCCATCAAGTTAATATATCATCATCACTTGAAATGCTTTATTGGTTTTACTCGGAGATTTATCGGAGCGTAAAATAATAAGGCACAATCCTCCTAAATTAATTTCATATACACCTTGATCATATCATCGTTGGATGAAGGGAAAGCGGACAACGGAATTCCAATTTTCTACCACGACATGATATAATCGGTTGTGTAGGTAGTTGGGAATTTCCTGTAAGTCCTCTGCTTATCACGGAAATAAAAATCTTCGGAATGACGTAAGTAAAACGGTAATACGATCCTAAATAGATGACACCTTCGGGGCACAATTCTTCCAGCCCATTTAATATCCAGCTATGCTACTAGACAGCCTATTTATAATGGTGGAAGATCAAACCCAATTCATACGAAAGAAGAAAAATACCGTGAAAGTGGCATTTGCCTCGAGAGTGCTTTTCTAGATAGGTATTTTTTCTATTTTACGCGGAATTTTTCTGAATGTCAGCCCTGGCTGATAATAAGTTCGTTTTAAGTAGAACGCTGATAATCCGCTACTTATGCCATCATTACGTGGCATTAATTTCGATAAATGCCGTTAGCGAGGATATAATGCAAAAGCTTTAACGTGCGTGTTGGAATTGGGAGTAGTTGTATGGATGGATGATGATTTGTAACGGTGCCATTTTGTCTCTGGAAGTTCTTGGAAGCACATACAACAACAGAAGCTTGCTTTTACTGTAGAGCAAACCAGAAAGAACAGCCCAAGCTCATTAAAACATTTCAAACTGCTCCCCACCAACCAACCAGTGGGATGGATTGGGCGATAAAATCATGAGAGCAGAAACAATATTTAAATACATATGTACATAGTTCATTCAACCTTATTTTCCCAACAAAAACCAAACAAAAATAAATAAAACTAGAGCTTAAACATTTTATGTTTTAATGACTGGAAACCACAAAAAAAACAAGTTAATTTTGGAATAAGCCATGCACACTTTTTTTCCTTCAAAAAGTTCATTATTCTAATGGAAAACTTTTGGAGTGTTCAGAAAAACAATGGAATATTGCTTGGATTTGAATTGCCTGTTCCGAATATCGTTTGACATGCCACGAGCAATGCTGAATTTTAATGCGTAAAACAATTATCCATATTAGATAATATCTGGAATTGAAAAGCAAGCGGAAATCCGTTCCAATTATATTTACTTAGGTGATTTTTGAGAATCCATTTGTATACTTCATGATGATATGATGGGAGGAAATTGAAATGAAAACAATTCTACGTACTAATAAGGATTAATGAAAAATAATACACGTGAAAAACTCCAAAGTGCATTATTACATTAAAAATTAGCGTTCCGAGTTAATTCCAAACAAAGCAAATAATTCATACTTGTTTTTGAATCCTTTTCCACGATCTAACTGGCTCAATAGCTTAATAACGTTTCGGGGTATTTGGAGATGTGATAAAAAATAACATCATTGAATCAAGTAGAAAGTACGTTATGTAATATGTATGTAGTTGGTTCTACATATATTGAAATATATTCAATCCTTTCCCAGAGTCTACTGATAAAAAATGAAAACGCATTAAATATTTTTTCTTTTGCTTTGGCATTATAGCAAATGCCTCCGAGTCAGATATGTAACTTGTTTGTTTTACTGCTCATATAACTTTGGGTTAGAGCAAATTGAAAACTATGCAGTAAAACCACTACTAAATCCAGTTTATTGCTGGAAACCCGGATTATAATCTGGTGCATCATTTGAAAAAAGTGAAAGTAGTTCTGATGCGGTTTTTATGTGTTTTTATGTTTGTTTATGCTAGGTATACACATGAAACTGGGGATGGAAAAGAAGCCGATGAATACAGACTCAAACCCAGATGCATGTACAATGTACAATATTATGCTAGACTTGGTTTGATTTTGCCCCAAAGTTCCAATACCTAAGTTATCCCAATGAAGTTTGAAATAGGAAGAATTTTCTTCATCCACTTCTTTCGAATGAGATTCCAGTAATGATGGTGAAAAATCGGATCGTTGCGGGTTTTCACTCATTTGGGGAATTTTATACCGGTTAGTTGAGGTTATTTGAAAGTTTGCGTGTGTGTGTGTGAGAGAGAGAAAGAGAGCGGTTAATGCATGTATGTGTATGTGGGTCGGTCGTAGGAATTCGAATCTTTGGTAATGGTGACCCTAACCAGTCAAAACAAGTTTTCAGGCTTCGAAACTTTATTTCCGGCAGGATATGTGTCGAGGTTTTGCATGTTTCTGTAAAGTGGTTAGTTGTTTTCCCGTCGTCGGTCTTTTTGTTTTGAAAATGCGTTTATATATACTCAATGCTCATACACTTCATTGACTGCTGACTAAACCGATAAATACAAGAGAAAAAAAACAGATTTGATTCCAAAAGTGTGGAAAAACCATCCCTACCATTTGTATTTGAACAAACTCAAGTCTCTACAGCACTGACGATTAGCTCCCATATCAATTGTCTTATGTATTTTGCGGCTTAATATAAAGTGGATAGGTAAGTATATATTTCATACTGCACTTATTTCAATGCGTATTGGAATCGGGATTCCTTTTCTCGGTTTTGTTTGCAAAAACAGGCTTGACTTTCCCCTGCTGTGAGAACCGTTGTCAAATCCAGAACATTACTCACAGATTCATAGAAAATTTTGATCATTGGGATAGTTTCTAGAAATGAAA
>JAQGAI010003481.1:0-10692 GCA_034696905.1 Lepidocyrtus violaceus
AGAGTAAGTAGGTAGTGGTAGTACCTTTGTCTTCTTCATCATAATCATCAGAATCAGCCAACCAACATCATCCTGGCTATCTGTATACTACCAACCAACTCCAGAAACTTTTCCTTTTCGGCCGTAGTGGCGGTGGTGTCTCCGAAGAGCCGTGAGTCCTTTATCCGTGAATTTAGTGAAAGTCATGAGGACCACCCTCGCACCATCAACATCATCATCATCGTAGTAATCGTCCTTCCTTTTGCAAAAAAAAAATGTTTTGGAGGTACTTGGAGTGTATACTATGGTGGGGTACTGCTACTGCCTCCCATGCAACAATGTTAGACTGCAGTAGTGGTAGCTTGATTTTTTTATGGAAGGAACAGGAAGGAAGGGAGGGAAAAGCGAGAAGAACCGAAAGGGATCGATAGGATAGTTGGTTGGAAGTGGAGCTGGTGGGTCCTATAAAAGATGATGATGATGGTGTAGCCTTCACCAGCACGGCTGGCACGTATCGTATGGAGCGACCGCAGTGAAAAGTTTGCACTCCCTCCTGGCGAACTCCTGGTACTATGACTAAAGGATGATGAGGATTCCGAGTTAGAACTTGGGGCTTGGAGCTCCATCCAGCGCTTTTCCAAATTTTTTTAGTCCCTGATTCAATCCAACTATTCCAGGGAGTAGAGCAAGTATATAGCATATACGAGTAGCATAAGTAATATGGGGAGAGGAAAAAATCTAATATCCTTTAAAAAGGATGATGATGATGCTACCACACACACAACGTGTGAGATACATATTCCTACCTTGCTTTCTCCTGTCCTGATTTCCCCAAATGAAATAAGTGGTGTATGGACTAGGAATGGACTGGTATGATGAAGGTAGTGGGGTATAGGAATTGCATTGCTGGGGTAATTTCCAGAGAGGAGAAAAAGGGAAAGGTGCCTCAAGGGCTTTCATTCAGCTGGGCTGTGCAGCCTTCGCCTTCCTTCCAACGATGAAGATGCTGCTGATGATGATGATGATCATATCATGACTATGAGTACGTATTTTTTTATTCAAGGAGAGAAATGAGAAGGATTCTGATTCTGATTCAGAGCCTCTTATAAAATCTCCCACATAAATAAATATATTTTTTCCCTCGGTGGAAAGCGCCAGGTAAGAAACATAACTAAGGAGAAACTGAGAGAAAGAATGGAAATGGGAGAGATTCAATAGAACGATACGAAAGAGGAAAAAACTAGTCTATGTGTCTCGCCTTCTCTTCTCCTTTCCCTGGAAATGTGTGAATGAAATGGAAAACGGAAATGGGAGCAAGGAGACAGGAGCCAGCATCGGTAAACTAGGCCCATCTTCTTACCTTCCCTTCTGCTCCTTCCATCTTCATAGTTCAGTGAAGGGAAAATTGGAAAAAAAGGTACGTGAAGTGAAAATGCTGCTGCTGCTGATGCTTTTCTTCCCTTCCCCGAGCATGACTTTGGTATTTATCGGAGGTAAACAGAACCCCCCCCCCTCCAGTCCCCACTACGACTACTTCACAATCAATGAGCCTAAAGGTATTAAGGGGAACAAGAAAGGGATGAAGACGAAAAAGGGAAAATTAAAGAAGTGACATTTCTCTCCCGGAGAAAAAAAAAGATCCTTCAATTTAAAAAAAAAAAAGAAAATGGAAGGCGAAATAACAAAAAAAAATCTCAAACCGAACCAAACCAAGCTTGGATCCTGTGTTGCGTAAGTAATAAATATATATATTTCTTCCTTTTTCTGAAAGGATGGCTGACATCCAACCAACGAGTGAAATGGATGTAAAATGCCCTGCTCCATTGGCACCACTTTTTATCCAGCCATCATCATTCAAGGTTGCCTTCGGTTGGTTGCCTGCCTGCATTTTGACTTCAGACCGGGTTTTTATCTTTTGAGAGAAAGCCGAATAATTACCATACATTTGGTGGAGAAAACAGGTGAAGGGAAATGGCAGCCGCCGTAGGCTCCGTGTAGTCAAATTTATATTTTTTCCCATTTGCTTGTTTTAATCACGGCAGAAAATTACATGCTGCATGCATGCATGTATGCATGCAGGAGGAGGAGGAGCAGACACATGGGTAGGTATGTCAATGCCACACTGACTCACACAGCTTTGGCAAGAAGGGTCTTTAGTATTCATTGATTTTGGGTTTAGGCTGGCTTATTGTGGTGACTTTGTTTGGATTTTGTTTTCCCTTCTCCGACCGACCTACACAAAGGCTATGCTATCCATACAGCTATTTTCATTGTGAGTGGTGAAAGCAGGCACAGGAGAGGAGATTGTTGTGTGAATGTGGATGAAAGCCAAAAACTCCTCCACCGCCTCCACACATTAAACAACAGGGAGAGCAGTCCATTTCATACAGTCATATAAATATTTATGCATTAAATTATAAAGTTGGCAGGTTAACTACTAATCCCACTCCAGAGAAGGAGTCAGCGTCAGGATCCTGCTGACTTCCACGGAAATAGAGTTACTTACGTCTTTCCTCAAGAGTAAGTTAAGGAGTATATGAAAATTGGAATAAAGAAAGGAATGTGAAGTAAGTGGGGAGTAAATAAGTCGTAATCGTAAATATGTATACATTCATATTATTTTCATTTTGTTGGTGTTGCTTTCTCCGCTGCTTTCTCCAATATGTAAATACATCAGACATGAGCCTATATGTAAATAGGGACTACTACTACCACCACCACGCTAAGTGTAAAACCGTTTGTTATTGAGTCGGAAATAAAAAATTCGCGAGAAGGGAAAAGAAAGAGTCAGTCAGTCAGTGAACTTAATATTTAGAGTGGGAAACAAACCGGAGCTAAAGGTACATAATAATAGAATGCACTCATGCAACCCAAAAAGAATAAGAAAAAAAGGAGTGAGTGGGGTGATGAGGATATCAGGTGGAAACGTGAAAACCCGCAGTTATTTTCCTTCTTGTTTTTTGCTCGCTCCTTCTGGTCAGGTCAGGCACTTTCCGAAGAAGAAGGAAAAAACACCTCCGTGTATGAATGTACTTACCATATAACACAGATATACCTGTGTACAGGTACTTTATGGAGATGGAGGAAGATGAAGGTGATGTGATATGGGATGGTATATACAAACCCAACCAAAATAGATGAAAATTCCCATGACTTTTTCATTGGAGCCGGAGCCAGGGCTGCTGGGTTGGATTGGATTTGGTACATTTTACGCTGTAAATTTTCATGACGCAGTTACATAGCTCTTTCTTCACTTGACTTTCTCCATTCTTGACTTTTCCTATATGGTTCACAGCGGTGGTAGCGGGTATGGCATGACTCCTTGATATCCGCTCCTGTTATGGAACAGGAGAGGAGAATTGAATGGAATTGTAAGCAAGTTTGAGTTGTTTCATTGAGTTGTTGTGTATAAGGCCAATTCCAACCCAAAACCTCACCAGAAATAGATGAAGAAGGAAGAAAGCCCAAGCTTTCCTGCCTGCACGCACATGAAAATGGGGCTTTATTCCAGCTGGAAGCACTGGAAGAGAGAAAATAAAAAAAATGCTCTGTGTACTTTTTTTCTGTTTGATTTTCGGGAAAATAGTTTTCTTGACTTCCTTCCAACTATTAAATGCAGTGGCGAAAGAGAGAGAGAGAGAGAGAGAGGACGAGGAAAGATATCCCTAAGTATTGCGGAAATGGCTTTTCTATCCAAAGCCAAAAATAAGGAAATAAAACATGAAACGAAACCAGCCAGAAAATAAAACAGCCAACATAACATAAGTATATTATGTATCTATATCCATTTCCCGAAAAATTTTCTCTTTACTTAATGGACTCATCCATGGGGAAAAAGTCAAGCCAGAAGAGGAGTGTTCAGGGAAGAATGACATAAAAATACGATATCCGACCAAAAAGAAAAAATCGAATTCGTAATCGTTTGTTTTTCTAAGTAAGAAAAGCAAGAAAGAAAGAAGGGATAATGACACATCAACAAAAAAAAATACATAAATGCGCCCACCAAACCAAAATGGAAAATGACTTCCGCAAAAAAAAGAAGAAGAAAGTTCTGCTGCTCCTGTTTGTTTTTCTGCAAGTAATGCAATATTCCCCCAGTTTTGATTATCTCAATTCAATTGGCTTTCTTCGGGGAAAGGGGAAGAAAGAAAGAAAGTAATCTTTGAATCAAGCAGACTGAATTATTAATACGCTAATTCCCTTCATCCTTCTTCACAAGATTGGGAAAAGATTGGAGGGAAAGGGGAAACATGACTGACTAATGGAGGACACATGTGCATTACATTCCATCAAGTGCAATCTAAAGCTAAAGACGGAATGAATGTTGCTAACTGAAAAGAGAAAGGTAATAATATTCGCACAGTTGTGTGCTTTCTCCGCTTTCTCCTTAACATTTTGCATGCAAAGTACCTGTGATCACACATGACTCATGTCATAACATAAATGTAATACCGTCAGATAAGAAGCCGAAAACCACCTTCTTGACTATCATCATCGTTTTTTCTTCTTTTTCTCTTTAGAAGGATTTTAGAGAAAATGTAGGTTATGGCCCATAAAAAACTCCTGCTTTTTTGCTCATTGTACTACCCGGGCCGGGCTGGGCTGGGCTTGGGTCCGCTAATAACCATGCATTTGCATTATGTGTGTGTACAAATATGAAAATGTGTCTGAAAAAAGGAACGGAGAAAGAGAAAGGACAAAAAAGAAAGCATTTCATTTCATATAATATGTAAAAACCCTCTTCTTCCATTGCATTGCATTTCTGTTCTCCTTTCCCTTCTTCTTTTTCTTCTTAATGAAAGTTATGAAGGGGGAGTTCAACCCAATTTTTTCCATTTGAACTTTTTATGTCCTTCCGTCAATTTCCGTCAGTCTAAATTTATACCCAGGGAAGGAAAGGCTTTGTTCCATTTCTGTCCTTTCGTAATCTAATGCAATTTAATGGCGGGCTGAGGCTAAAAATAGCCGGGATGGAATACATTTATTTCCCTTCCCGGTCCGGGAGCTAAATGGAATATGATTCAAGGAAAGGAGTCAAGGAAAATGTCAAGTTATTACGTTTTCTCCCATGGGCTGACCTTTTTTTATGAGTAGTAGTAGGTAGTAGGTATTCCTGTCCGACTTGTGTGTTGACTCTGACCATCTAATCCACTCTGGGAATAAATTTATTTTCTTCTCTCTCTCTCAGCTCATGTCCAATGAATAAGTTCGAAGGATTCGGAGGCATTTTATCAATCATATTAAAATTTCTCCGCTCTGACTGTACCTAAGAGAGAGGAGCCATCCATAAAACACTTGGGCAATGAGGAAGGGATTGGAATCGGCGAAGAATGGATTTTTTTTTGTCCAGAGCCAAAAGTAAAAAGGAAAGTTTTTTTGGAGGGAAAGGAAAAGGAAGGAGGGAAGTCGATAAAAGAACAATATGTTCCATTTTCATTCTCTTTTCCTCTCTCTCCCAGTTCCACAAACTTTCTCTCCCGTTTTTTAAATGATTTGTTATTATTGCCAGTTAGGATGCGTTGAAAGCATCTTTTCTGGTGGAAGCGTCCTTAGCCCCCCCCAAAAAACGATTTTCCCTGTGTAAGCGTCACCGCCTCCTTTCTCTTTGTTTCCCTTCCCGAATCTTCTCCCTATCTGAGAGAGAAGTCAAGTCTGGAGGAGAGCAGAGCCACTTTCATTAATTTCAAATCATTCCCGTTTTCTTTACAGGAATAATAATATAAAAAAGGAGAGGATTTTGAGAGCAAGGACTTTCTCCTATAGCGAAAGTATAGCCATATTACATCCCAGCATGAGTTTACGACTTTCTGATAAATATTTCTTTTCATTTCGCTCGCCCACCAAAAAGTTGCGGTTCCGCTTGATCATTCCTCCCCATTCCACCACCACCACCACTCCTTTTCCAGGAAGTCCAAAGATCCACTTTTATTATTACCGTTCTAAACATAAAGAAAGAAAGAAAGAAAATGTTGGCCATATTATCGGAATGGATGGATCCAAATGATGTTGATTATGATGACGATGCCTTTTCGTGGTTTTTGGCTGGGTTGTGGAGGTAGTAGGTGGTGATCGCCGCCAACTTGATCATACGTGATCTCGGGAAAGCATATAAACATCATTTTCATTAGCGATTTCCCTTTCTCTCCTCTTCCTCCTGGAGAGGAGAGTTTCTGGTAGTTTGTGGCTTTTGAGGTGGAGTCCAACATAGTTCTTTCCTACCCTTTTATACCTTTTCCCCATTATTATTATTTTCCCTTCTTCATTTATGAATGGAGGAGAGTAGAAGGAAGGTAGAACGTACTGTGGGAAGGAAATGAATGAAGTTTTATTTTATGACCAACATATTTCTGTCTGGACTTTGGTTCAATAACACACTATAGCTATATGAGAGATAGGTAGATTATATTGAATGTCAGATCAGGATCCGAAAACTTTAATATTTTTTTCATAACCCATAATAATCTAAGCTGTTGAGAAGGAGTCAGGTTATTACTTATATTGCGAAAAAAAGCGCACAAGTAGGGATGAGCCACTCCCAAAAGTTAAGAGGTTGGATATGATGAAAGGAGAGAGCGAGATGTGCTCAAAGTCAGTTTTTTCCTTCGTTGATCGACCAACT
Organism: Lepidocyrtus violaceus; assembly: GCA_034696905.1. NCBI lineage: Eukaryota > Metazoa > Arthropoda > Collembola > Entomobryomorpha > Entomobryidae > Lepidocyrtus > Lepidocyrtus violaceus. The sequence goes on from JAQGAI010003481.1 coordinate 6,599, forward strand.
ACAAAAGAGATTTCTGCTTTATTTCATTAATCTAATCTAACATACCCTATCAGAAGGAGTATCGGGCGGGAGGAAGGGCATCATCCCATGTTATACATATGAAAAAGGATCATTTTTATATTTTTGCTGACCACTGCCCACGTCCGGTTTTCTCCATTCAGTTCAGTTGGAAGGACTCTGCATTAGACTTATTATTACATTGTTTATGAAAAGCCTTAAAGATTGTTGATTGGAGAAAGTGAAGTGCTCCCCCATTTCCTATACACCCTTTTTGGTTCTAGAGATGAGCAAGATGGTAGATAGATATATGGATATGTATGTGGGAAAATATGTAGAAGGCTATGAGTTGGACTCTCCACCCTTTCATTTCACTTCATCATCAGAAGAAAAATTGGCTTGGTGGAGCTTTCACCTGTGATTAAAACCGGATTTCTTGGTAAGCACTATTTGCAGGGAGTCGAGCATGCTATATATCTTACATTACATGATGTACGTTTTCTCTAACTACCTTTTCTCCCAATCAGTGTGAGAGATGTGTCGACCTTCGTACTTTTCCCAATATCACTCATCCGAATCAGATACGTATGTATATGGAAGGAGTGCACACAATGAATGTGAAAGAAGTAAATGCGATTACATTAAGCCAGGATGATTGAGTGATATGAAATGGGAAAGAGAAGAGATTGTGGCCTTCACCATTTTCCTTGTTCTTCCCAGTTTATTTACATTTTACACACCGGGCGGATCGCTAACTAGCAAAACTGGTAGGGTGGTACGTACATGTGTGCAAGGAGAATAGTTGACAGGAGCGTGTCACACACGCGAAAGGATTTCGGAAAATGAAGGGACGATGGCATTGGAGAAAGTCTTGCATAATAATAACCAAGCAAGCTAATCAATCCACCTCCCCCCCCCCCCACACACGTCTTCCCCTGCTGGCTTATTTGAGTGGGAAGAAAATTCTCCGTATTTAAATCACATTTCAGAATGAATGGGAATTTTTACGGGAAATTGGAACCAGGAAGGAGCCCACAAGACAATTGGGGGAATACAACAAAAAAGGATCTCTTTTCCCAGTACATTTTCCACCAAAACTGAATCCAGGAAGAAAGGAAAAGCCTCTTGGAAGAAATATTTTTCATGAATTATTAAACTTACTTCTGCTCACTTTCTCCTCCAACATGCCATTCAACCCTTTGGAAGATCTGATCTGCTCCCGTCTCCCAAATTCTTTGTTTCTCTTGTCCTTCGATATGCCAAGCCATTCTTCTGTAGCATGTTCCTCCTTCAACATCAAGTAATAACTCTTGCCTTTGTAAAGCAAATGCTAAAAAGTTTCTTTACAATGCATCCATGATGCATGAATGGAAAAAGTACTACATTGTGTGTACTCCACACTACTTTCCCCAAATAAGTAGGGTGAAAGCAGCTACTTTCACCAGCATTCCTGCTTTACTTCCCAAATCGAAGAATGGTGTAAGTAAAATGCATGAAAAAATTATCCTTATTGGCTGAAATTCAAATACCAATGTGGACCTACCTACTCTAATATAGCTTTCTCCACTTTTAGTATTTATTTTTCAGCCATTTCGTTTTTCAAAAACCATTTATGCATGTCAAACTAGGAAAAGAATGTGGAATGTTTTAAACTTATCATCAATCTACAACAGTTACTTTAACATTTACTTTTCCTTTCTTTCTCCACTTGCTCACATAAGTATATGGACTTTCTCCACAGGAAAAACTCCGATCATTCAGGAAATAAACAGTTTAAATTATTTAAGCCGGAACAATTGGCAGAAGAAAAACAAACATAAATTGCCACCTACTCTCCCCCTCACCAAACCTTGTTAGGTACCAGAGCATATCGTAATCGTAACACAACACACAAACTACCTATTTAGAATTTAGTATTCTGACACACACAAAAGGAGAAAGTTACACTGGAAACAATTAGGGGAACAGTTTTAGGTTCCTATCAAAGTGGGAGTAAAACTGCCATGGGTGCCCGGGAGAGGTCCCGGATGGTTGTACATGATTCCTACTCATGCATCCAGTACTTTCACAATACTTAAGTAAGTAGGTGATGGAAGGAAGTGTATAAATAATCCATTGGGAATCAGGAGGGAAAAAAGTTCCCTTTGTGTTCTAAACAAGGCTCTTTAGCAAATTCAATGAGCTGAAATGAAAAACATCAAGTTGGTTTTTTCTTCTTCAAAGCACTGGAAAAATGCTCCATTAAAAAAATACATTCTTCCATTAGGGGAAGGTAGGTAAAAGTATAAATACCTATGCATAATGGATAGAGTAGAGACTTTAAAAAGCTCTATAATTTTTCAAGACATTCCCGGCTACTTACATATTATTACATTTTGGAAAGTGAATAAGTTCATGATGATGATGATGGTCAGCCCTTTTATGGCCATTAAGTATTGGAACGGCCTGTTTTGAACCTATTCGGTTCATTGCCATTTGAGATTAATGAATGCAAATGGACTGACACGGAGCAGGGAACCGGACATAAAAAAAGTACTACATACTTCGAATGCAATGGCCACTGCCACATTTTGCTGTTGGAAAATTGGGGAAATACGCCCACTTGGAAAAGCCTCACGTTTTCGGTCAAGTCAAGTCAATATCATATCCAGTTGGATAAAAACAAGATGGACATAATGAAAATCAACGAACGGACGGACGGACGGCGAGCTAGCAAAGAGCAACAGCAGCCACAAACAAGACCGAGAAGTGCGCAAAATGGAGAAAGTCCCTCTATCTTCCTCCTCTTTTGCCTTTTCACTTTCCCCCTCTCTTCTTTCTGCCCTTTTCATTCAAGTTTGTGTGCAAAATTCATGACTTTTCCCCCTGATGTTTTCCCTGTGATCCAAAAGTCAAGTAGAAAATGTTTGGTTTTGGAGTGACCGACTCATTATGAGAATTGACTTGGGGAATGGAATGTTTTTGATTGAAATCGGAAACAGGATGAGAAGGAGGAGGTTCCAGTGGTGGTGGGTGCTTACTTGTACATCATATTGGTTCTATTCATATATGCTCATTCCATTCCATTCCAAAAGGGTTTCCAAAGTTTACCCAAAAAATTAAAAAGTGAATGGAACGCATTAGCAAACATGCATCCGTGCATGGCACAAGCCCAGTGACTGGGAGATCATCATCACAGTTTTTAGTCACTGCGGTAAAAGCCTTCCCTGGAGAGCTCATCCGAAGATGACTCTTCAGGGAGGGGAAGCACATCCAAAAATATCCCTTCCGTGTCCGAACTCACAAACAAACGTGACTTTTCAGAGGGACACATGCTAATTCCAACTAACTCCAACCATGTTACGATTTAAATAGGAACGTTCAGAAAAAAAACCTTTGATTCTCTCTTAATATCACTCTTTCTCTCTGTTAAATTGAACGTAATGTTGCATAGGTGGGTAGGCACGTACCTACAAAGGTAGATTACATACTAAGCAGGAGTGGAGCTGAGCCGAGCCGAGGGAGGAACTATATTTTTTTTGCCTTACCGTGCCAGGTCCCCACCACAGCTTTCGCCTTAAATAGGTACATTTGTTTGTGTATCTTTTTGCTAGATGGACTTCTCCAAGCAGTTACTAATACTAACACAAAACAACAACAACAAAATTATTTGAAAGAGGAAAATAAATCTGAACTGAGCTCATCCTCTTTCCTCCCTTCCTTCCATACACACGTTTTATGGGAGAGCCAACCCAGATTTTCTCTTTGATCTTATAGAGCCTTACCTGAAATGGCATGTACATAGTTTAGCTTATGTGTAGTATTGCTAGTCACGATACGATCCATTTCTCATTTTCTCCAAAGCATGTTTATTAAAAGAAATCGGGAGAAAGTCATCCATCAGACGAACCAACCAAGTAGCTGTATGATGATGATGATGAGCAAACATCTTTTTCCAACTTCCATCCGAATTATTGAGTTTTTATTGATGAGCCTGCATGCATGTAGCATGTAGACAAAATCGTAAAAAAGTTAGGCTTAAAAAAATTGGTAGAATGTAAGCATTTAAGTGTGTCGTTTGTGTGTACTTATGTGTGGGCTCCGGAAAGAACTGAATT
>JAQGAI010003482.1:0-10692 GCA_034696905.1 Lepidocyrtus violaceus
AGCCTCTGTTTGATCCAACCATACCGGAAGTAAGCTACATTACTTTGGATAACACCAAAGACAAGAAAATGTACAGGAAGTTCTGGTCCACTTTTTTCGACATATTCGAAATCCTGAATGAGACCCAACTCCACATCGTCCAACCCGTCCTCCAGAAGCTCAGCATTTTCCAGGAATATTCAAGCAACTCAAGCGTTTTAATGTGGCTGCCGATCCTACTCACAAAGGCGATCTGTCACGATAACCGCACCGTAGCTAGGAAAGGCTTGGACAGGTTCCTCCAAACAGGTCAGTATCTCCAAAATCCGGCAAACCAACGCTATCGAAAGCTGGCCATGGACTTTTTGGATGGATACGTCATGATCCTCATCAAAGATCACGTCGGATGGGTTCTCAATGATCCCGAGGAATTCTTCAAAACTGTCCACACCTTTGGGCAGTTTCTAATTGACCTTTATTCCGATTCGGAGCTTCCTCATTTCCATGCAGCCGAAAAGATTTTGACCTTCCTCACCGGATCTGGGAAGTGCATGAGCTCACTCACAATTTATTTTCTTGTAGCCGCTCTTGATGAGATGATGCACAGTAGCCTTGTTGAAAAATGTCCCTCTACTGATAAGGGCCTTATTGTGACCCAAGTCTCTAAATGTGTGGAGCTCCTTGCCAATCTGCTTTCGAGTAGTATGACAACAGTGAGCAAATACTTCCGGGATTTAATGGAAATCCATTGCGTAAACGTTCTCCTCAGTATCACTCAATATCTACCCCACTTTCCTAAGGACATCGACGCTGACATGCCCATCTTCACGAAATTGCTGACCTTGCTGGCGTCCCTCTCACCGAGAACCGTTTATGTGGACCAGGCAGCTCATGCGAAGCTGAGAAGTATCATGAAATCGTACAACAAAAAGGGAGATCTATTTAAACAAGTCACTTCCGGTTGTTTATATGATTTTACTCAAGCCAAAATGAGTGGGGGAGGAGTCCTTGGGTTATTTAGATTTATCATAGTGTCGACTCTTGGAATCGAAGATAGCGACAGTCAATTGAAGGAGCAGGTTGCAAAGTGCATGGAAATGTTTGCGGGTGACAATGTATACCGACGGCAAGGGATCGTTAAGGAAAGCCTGGAAGGACTTGCCGAATTTCATCAACACATCCCACTTGATACAATTCCAAATATTTACGCTAGAATGATGAAAAAAGTACTGGAGATAGTTGGAGTTGGAGCCGACAAAAGACTTTCACCGGAAGAGTTTGCCATGTGTGTGAGTGTAATAGAAGTGATCGGCTGTATTCCTGGAGGGATCTCAAAGCTCGTCAAGATTCCCGAATTTAATGCCCTCGTGGGAACATCCGTAAAAGGGGATCCTTTAAAGATATTCCTTGTCAGAAAGCTCATCTGCGCCGTAGGTAAAGAAGACAGTGCGGGATTATTAGAAAGCCTGACTGAAGTAGGGGAAGTTTCCTTTGATGAAATTGAAAATATCGAAAGCTACGACGAAATTCAGACAATTGCAGCGGACTACTATCAAACATTTGATACGAATTTATTTGCGGAATATTACCGTTTGAAATTCCAAACTTGTCAGCTATTATTACTTAATCATGGAAATGTTGAGGACCAATCACCGTTCAAGATCATCTCTGCCGTCCTAAATACCATAGAAAAATGCGACCCGAAGGGTGTTGCTGCCGCGTTAGGACTTGTGAAATCGGCTACGTGGAAAAATCAATTTGAGGAAAACTCGTAAGCTTATTTTAATTTTGTAAATGTCTCTTTTATTCGCAGCAGGAATCAGATTTCCTTGTGTAATCTTGTTCGTATGTAACAGATGAGTTGATCTGATTTTTTTATAGGGATATTGCAAATGGACTGGAGGAATTGGTATCTGTTGGCTGGAACTTGGTTTTTGATAACAGGAAAAATGATGCTTTTTGGAATGAATTTGGAGCGTTAGTAGACTTTATAGTTTGTCGTCACTTTCTCCACAGTGGAACGTTAAATCGGGTAATCATTTTTTTAAATTCGTAATACATATTATTTATCTGTTTATACTTTACAGTTTATGCCACTTTTTTAAATTCAACAGTACGCAGATTTAATCTTTGAACATGGCGAAACAATTCCCGGACTATCGTTTGTTTTTGTACAAGCATTGGTGAAAGCAGATTTTCCAAGAGAAATAATGAAGGATTCTCACGCAATCCTATTGAAGGCGGCATTAGTAGGCTCTCCAGTGCCAAAAAATAATCGAGTGGGCTTTGCGATATGGGACTATCTGAGAAACGACGTAAGATATAAGTCAGAGGATCCTGAAAAGTAAGTAGTGGTAGTTTGGCAAACCTCTACCGCAGACATTTGTTGCAAAATTTTAACTTCGGATTTGCGAATCTATATTAACGGCAGACAATTTACTTCTTTTTTATGTAGCTTCAGCTCAGATTGTAAGTCACGGATCTTAGCTGCTGAGAAAATTCGAATGGATTTGCACAATTTGCTAAAAACGAGGGAATATAAATCGATTGCTGAAAATCTGATACGTTCGCATGCGGTTTCCCTGTTGGAAAGGAATGAATTGGAATCAAAAACTCGTAAAAGATATTTTATGGGTTCTCTTACCCATAGATTAAAGCAAAGAATTTTCCAAGTTTTGCTACTTCTGCAACCTTATTTTAACCAGGTACATTTTTTTTCAATGGTACACTTCAAACTATTTTAATGATGATTTTACGTTATAAATAACGTACTTTATTCTTTCTTTCACATAGGATATTAGTGAACTGGTGTTGGATAACGTTTTGGAATCACTGTCAACAGATAGCCCGCAACCGAGTGTTCGTTACATGGGAGAATGGATGGTTACTTTAATTATTGGACGATATCCAGAATTAAGTCAGAAGTTCCTGAACAGTTTAAATGAGGTATAGGAAGCAAACAGGCTTAAACAGTAACTGCTACACTTTACAGACGTAAGCTCCACGTGGTAATTATTGATTTTAAGTGTTCCCCAATTTGCTCTCTGCTTCTATACTAGTGCGTTCAAAACCGAATTGGATATGGAGCGTTTTTTTCAACGATTTGTCTACACATCTCTAAACAACTTCAGTCCCCTGAATATTATGACAAAGCATTAAAAGTTCTCACCTTACTAACTCTAAGTCAACATGTTACAGTTAGGATTTATGCACAGGTAAATTTCAATCTTTACATTGGATATTTTTACTACATAGTCACATGTCAGTAAATTAATTATTAATTACTCATTTTTTGTTTAGATTGCATTTCAGAAAATTTATGAGCGAGCTCAACATTGCCGTTACCAGTCAGTGGTTGACAAATACGCACCTGCGTTAGATGCATTGTTGGGAGCCCTAGCCCATGTATCCGGCAACTGTTCTAAGCTGATCGATAACATTTCTCAGGATTTTTATGTGAATGTTTTTGATGGTAGAAGCCATTATTGCCACGAGGTAAATTTACATTTGTACCTACATGATTTGTGGAATCTATTAAACCGAAAGTTTTAGATTGTGTGACAAATTTATTCAGTACATCATTTATGTATTTTTAACTCCTGCAAAGGTTATTTTTACACTACTGCCAAAAATATCGGGTATGATTAAGGATGAATGCAGCTTACATCCGGAAACAATTAGGGAGCTAATCCAGACCCAGACCCCTCTTGCTAATGATGCGTGTAATATACAAGAAATCGAAAGACTTTATTTGACCCTTGAGAAGTCTGCATGGCACTTGAAAACAGTTGTCGGTAAGCAAATGTTCTTGTTATGAATTCAATATAGCTTTGTTTAGTTGTACCAATCAATTATGGGATTGTGTATTTTTAATAGCCGATGGAAGAGAATTAGGAGATGAAATTCCAGACTTGAATCCGTCTACTAATCGTAAGTTGAAATCCACATTGACTGATACGTTGAATACATCCCAAAACCAAGACACGAATTACCAGAAAAAGATAAATCCTTGGAAGATGTTATCGGTTTCTGAAGAAATTGAAGAATATCGCTTCAGCACCAAAAAGAGATGCGTGGAGGAGGAAGGTTTGGTGGTTGTAGCTTCCTTATTAGAACATTTGCCAAACTTGGGAGGGCTTTGCAGGACTAGTGAGATTTTTGGAGTTAACAAATATGTCGTCAGTAGTTTGAAAGTTATCAATGATCAGCAGTTTCAATGCTTAAGTGTCTCTGCTCAGAACTGGGTTAATATTCTTGAGGTAATGTGAAGCAAAGAGGTAAATAATTGTATGCTCTAGTCATTAGCTTTTACTAATTTGGTTGTTGATATGCACTTGCAAATAGGTGCCCGTTCGGGATTTGGAGATCTTCCTCCAGACTTACTCTGCTAAAGGATATGCCATTTTGGGGGTGGAGCAGGCGAATGAGTCCTCTTCTTTGATTGATTTTGTCTTTCCAAAGAAAGCAGTCCTACTTTTGGGGTACACTAATTAAATTTACAAAACAAAAACGATTTATATTGTTTGACTGATATTGGCACCCTATCCAACCCTCCTGCCTAATTATAGCCGACCTTTTAAATTTTATAGGAATGAAAAACAAGGGATACCGAATGAATTACTACGCTTCGTCGACAAATGCATCGAGATTCCACAAGTTGGTATCATCAGATCTCTCAATGTTCATGTAACTGGAGCCCTATGCATATGGCAGTACGCTTCACAGCATAATTTGGGAAACTAATTTATTTATGTATGAAACAAAACCAAATAAAATATATACTTTCTTACTGTATTAATAATTTATACAATGTTTATTGTAATTAAGCAATTTTTTTAGTAAAAACAAACGTATCAAAAAGACATTACAAAATTGTGCATCACATATTACTTAAAACTTATTAAAACAACTAGCAGGTAATTACTCATCTTTAAAATGATAAAATCAGACTTGACAGTTTATACAGTTGTAAGCGTAATTCACACTTTTATTTCTAAACTTGACCCAGGCATTTAAATAGTAAAGTATATAAATAACTTTCGTGATGGATGGCAGGATAAAAGTTACATAATTATTGTAACAAAACAGATTTGGGCTTAACATAAACAATTAATCACTGTACTGTACTTAAAATAACGGCTTATTACATAATTACTAGCTATTTATAATATACTGATTTTAAATCTGTTCATATTGGAAATCGGCTAAGTTTATAAAACTGAAACTGTTAGCTTAGTTGAATGATTGGCGAAAGGCTGATGTGGCTGTGTTGGAGTTAGACCGGCTAGCAAGTTTACTTCCACTTGCACTTACGCTCTCATCAATACCACGTACATCTCCTAAACTTTTCAAACTGGAAACGGAAGATTTTGATGAAAGGGTTTCCGGAACAGAATTTTCCTTGCGATCTTGTATTATTTCCTCCTCAGAATATGGAATTAGAACTGGCTCCCAAATCAAAAGTTCCATGTCCTTCCCCCCAGTTGCAAATAACTTCCCGTCTTGACTGAATGTGGTGGCAAGAACTCCGGTTCTGGGGCCATACAACGTAAATATAGGTCTCCCTTCCACAAGATCTAGAATTTTTATTTTCGCATCTTCAGAGACCGTCACAGCAAAGTCTCCATCGGGATGAAAAGCAAAGTCATTAATTGGCCCGTCACTCAAATTCGTGTAACTTTGGAGCAACTTCTCCATCCGGGCATCATAAAGTAGGAACGAATTTGCCGTTGTAGAAACTCCAACGTAGTAGCCTCCACAGGGGTTGAAGTCCGCTTTCGTAGGTATTCCAGTGTCACAATTTAAAGTATTGGTGCATTTGTTACTGCGTAAGTCATATAGACGGATAGTTTTATCTTCTGCAGCGGAACATAAAAGACGCCCGTCCCGAGAGTAGCGAACGGAACGAACCCAATTGGTATGGTTAGTAAAGGAAGTGATGAAATCATGACTCTTCAGCTTCATGTTATTAGATTTCGTTCTAAAATGTTGGACGGACCAGAGCTTAATGCTTTTGTCATTGGAACAAGTTGCAAACTGAGATGAGTTGACAGGGTTGAAGCAGGCTGATCGGACTGCTCCACTATGTGCCTTTATCGAGATGAACTCCCCCCTAAGAATAGGAACCCAGACACGTACAGTACAATCGTCTGAAGCTGACACCATCAAATCTCCGTCCTTTGACAAATTCACTTCATTCACCGCCGCCGTGTGCCCTTCAAACCTGTTGGTTTTGAACAAACAAACATAATATTATACATTCAAGATTAAAGTTCTGTAATTGGTAATACGTGAAACAATTATGTTATTTTACTGAATCCAAGCTACTCAAATGATCTTACCTGAGGGCCCGCGTTTCTTTTCGAAAGTTCCAACTCATGATGAACTTATCCTGACCAGCGGAATACACTGTTTCCAAATGGGGATGAAACGCCAATGAATTGATGCTTCCGCGATGTCCTCTGTAATGGTTTAGAAGGCTGGGCGCAGGTTCCTTTCCCCGAACATACCTATTCCTTGTCTTCGGTACCGACCACGACGGTTTTTGCGTCGGGAGGCTTCTGTGGCTCATTTTGAATAGTGTAATAATAATTCGTCCAAAAACCTGAAATTATAAATTAGAGAAATGACAAATGGATTAAAGGACAGTAAATCAAAGAAGTAAAAATAATAATAAAAATAAAAACCAGTATCTGCATTGTTAATCTTATATATGTAGTAGAAAAAAGGATAACACAGAAATGATAAAAATCATATAGAATTAGAAAAATAAGCATAATATATAGAATCTGTAATACATATACCAATACCTTTATTATTGCTTGATCGATAAAAAATGAAAAAACTTTCTCCGGTCAAAACGGAACTCGGAACTCTGATCCCCGTACCACGTACGATCAGCCTATTTCCAATACTACTCAATAAAATAGAATTCACTTCTCAACTTCCGCTAGTTAACTGACTCGACACGACACACGATCGTCACCTTTCACCATTAAATTAATAGTTAGTATTTTGATAAAATGTTCGTAAATTCTTGTCCGTTGTTGATCCGCCTGCCTGGCTCAAAGAACACATCTGCTGCTTTCTTCCTCATTCAGAGTATTCAGACAAGTCCAAGTCTAGAAACATCAACAGAACAACGTTTTGTTTACCGCTACCGGTTGACAGAGACGAACCGAAGAAGAGCTGAACAGGATTGAACAGGAACGAGCCGAGCAGGATGAAAACAATAATAGAGAAAAGGGGGTACTTTTGCTATTCTCTGCTTGCTATTCAATCGCTAGTTTCTTTCATGCCTTTAGTTTTCCAGGGTTCCTTCTTTCTCCTTTCATATTTCTTCCCCATTCAATTGAAAAGTGAAACTAGAACTTACGGTTAAAAACTTAAAAATCCTTAGCGACTTTACTAATGTCATTAATACATCAACATAATCCAACTTGAACTGTTGTTGCTAATATAATGCTACCTACTGCAACAATGCTACTTTTTACTGATGTAAGTACAGTGCGAGTGCAGTAGTACAGCAAGTTCATATGGCCAAGGCCAAGTCGTCCACCAACGGTCAAACTGATATGATGTCATGAAAAGAATGAAATATGCATACCTACACACTCACTCCTTGCTTGCGAGACTTGTCTCTGTCTCTCATCTGATCTGACTTGACTTGAGGTGAGGTGCGAAGCGATGATAAGTTTACCTTTTCTCCTACAGCTGCAGCTGCTGTGCTTGCGCTATGGAAAGACAACTATACGCATACGATACGATGCGATGAGATAAAGTGCATTTGTTTTGCAAGGTGATCCGATACTTGTAAATACACAACTTTATTCCCTGCATCTCATCTCATTTCATTCATTTTATTTCACTCCCCGTCCAATAAGTCCAAGTTGTCATTCCAGAAATTCCGACCTTCTTGAGCAGCAGTAGAAGTAGTGGTTATTATTTTCAAGTGAATTTAAATGCAGTAGTTGAGAAAATTCGATCAAGTTCATCGACTCGACAGTCACAGTCAGTTCAATTCAGTTGGTTGGTTGGTTGTCATTGTCAGTAAAGGACAAGCCGGTTTGTCGCAGCAGGTCAAAAGTCAATAGTAAACCAAAGTTACAATTCACCGGTGCGGTGTTCTAAAGACAAAAGAACGTTTCGTTGAAGAACTTGATTAAAATTACATGATTACAACTGGAGCTTATTTGAAATACCTTTCACCTTTGCCACTACTTCATAGTTCGCTGGTTATTGTATCCTCCTAAGTAAAGTAAAGGTAAGTATTTATTGGTATTTTGAAGCATCTAACACTTCATTAAATTGGTTTATTTTATGAATTTTAAATATTTCAATTTTGGAACAGTTGCCTGTGATAGTGTACTATATTAACGAGCTACTGTAGCTGCGTGATAAGTAGATTTATTTGTGGATCATCATCAGTTTATAATCATTTTTTAAATTTTTTTATTAGAATTTATCCCTGACGCGGATTAATTACGGACCCATTTATTTGCAGAGTGTGGAAGAGTGAAGATAAGCAACGTCATCATCATGAGTACTTCCAATGGGAAAAATGGACAAGCTACACCAGATAAGACTGACTTGAAGACTGCTAGTACTGATATTTCCTCTTCATCTGATAGCTGTTTAGCGGATATATTGTTTACCGTGGATTTTGCGGCACAGAAGCATAAAAGTCAGCGCCGGAAGGACCCTGAGAAGACGCCTTACATTAATCATCCGATTGGTATGATATTTTCAATTATTTCATTTCATATCCTTATTTGTAAACCGTAACTGAAACTTGATTGTCAGTTGATACAATTCATTCAAACAGTCTGGTTCTTTTTTATTTTCTGAAGGTGTTGCCAATATTTTGATTCAGGAGGGAGGGATCGAGGACGTGGAGGTGGTCCAGGCTGCACTTCTTCATGACACGGTGGAGGATACCGAGACCACGTTTGATGAGCTGGAGGAAATGTTTGGAAAAGCGGTAAGTCATCTTATCTTTCAGTTTTGCACACCCACGTGTTATGTATGTACTTCGTTCCTTCAGTTTCCTTTATTTTTATTTTTCAGGTAACCGCTATAGTTCGAGAGGTGACAGACGATAAGTCGCTCACTAAAGAAGAGAGGAAGGACCTGTGCGTTAAAAATGCTAGTCTCAAGTCCCACAAGGCGATGCTAGTCACGATGGCTGATAAAATCTACAACTTACGAGACTTGGTTCGTGTTTTGCCGGAAGGATGGACTGAAAAGCGCCGAGAGGAGTATTTCGTTTGGGCTCAGAAAGTTTGTGTTCAGTGCTACAAAGCCAATGATATGCTTGCCGGAATTTTGCAGACTATGTTCGCTGATTTTTTTGCTAATAAGTAACTACATTAATTATGACTGATGACTAAAAGGTGCATAGGTGCAAGGAACATATTTATAATTATTAATTATTACTATTAATTGAGTCAATATAGCTTCTAAAAGCGCATGATGTGATGTTAATTGTGTGATGTCATTCTTCTAGCAAAGTTCGGTTATATTAGACTGACATGAGGTGTTGAATATGAAATAAAGTGGAGTCAAATTTTGTAAACGAAACTGTTTTGTTCTCTGTTCTAATATATTTCCGGTCTTCGCTACATGGTCGATTTATTCGATGGCAAAGATAATAATAAGCGATTACACCCAAATGAAGTTGTATTCTACTTTTTACGCATATTGCATTTTCGTGCAGGCTACATTGCATCGCAATATTATGCATTATTTCTCTGCGAAGACGTGTGTTAGGCATTACTATTATTTAAATAGTTTTTTTTCAATTGTACTTTTGCATTTAATTAATTAATTTCATTTTAAATTTCATCCATAACCTAACTAAATAGAATGTTGGCTTGCGTGTGGGCTGGTAGAAGAATTAAAAAATTGGCTATGTTTTGGGTAGAACACAAAGTTATAGCCATTGAACGTTGTAAAATAGTGTTATACAAGTTAAGAATATTGTTTGGAACAACATGTCATATAGTCATGTGAGATGCGTCACAACTAATATACCTACATATATTATGCTTGGTGGTAAAAGTGCCGACCCACATAATCTGCGTACAAAAAGGGAAGAAATCAATTTGCTCATACCTAAACTTTGAATAAATTTGAAGCATCTTCCGCCTTCACCTTCATTATTACCATGTTATTTCAATTCTTATTTATTGCGAAAAGTAATTACAAGTAAAAAGTTGCACTTACTATCCATCCGATTGTTTGTTAGTTAGAGATTTTGTTCGTTTGGAGTGTCTATCATAGAAGACCGAGATAGACAGATAGCATACTAAGAGAGGACATTAATTTAATAATTTGTAATGATATATCATGGGAATTATTATGAAAAACTGAATCTTGTATTCTTTTTGTTTGATCCATTGTTGATTTTGGAATTTTTTAACTGAAATACTAATAGAAAACGAATTGATTTTTGAAAAGCTCCGAACGTTCCGATACTTTACCGCAGATGCTGGCACTAATTTTTCTGCCCAAAATTAAAAATTTGAATCCCAATTTTTTTAAATAATTTAATACTACTGCTTAGTACTGCGTTGCCCAAACACGACCAACGGATACATATTAGGGTAAGTTGAGACGAATATGTAAAAGACGAAGAATTTGGTTTTTGCTTGTAGCAGAATCCGCTGTATCGCACTCGTACCTTTGTATTTGAGAAGTGACAGACAGGACAGG
>JAQGAI010003483.1:0-10691 GCA_034696905.1 Lepidocyrtus violaceus
TCGTTCATATTTCATATCAATGGTCATATTTTGGCAAAATACGGTCATATGTCATAAAAACTGACTTTTTTAGCCAATTTTTTATAAAAATCGAAATTTTTTGGCATTCCTAAGCTTAAATTTTTTCAAGGACATAAAATTTAGAAAACCGTCAATAGCAAAATAGTAAAATATAACAACGAAATTAAAGCAGAATAATCATGCCCGAATAACAGTTAAATTTGGGAAACTAACAATAAATTTTCGCTGCAGAAAATATTTGGGTTATGTCGAAATACTATGTATTTTGGGGGTATATAAGTTCATATTATCGTTCATATTTTCCCGTTTTTTCGATCATAAATTCATACATATTTCGCCATAATACGGTAATATATGTCCGAGCCCTAATGATGATGATGGCCATTGACTTGACGTTACACACCATTCATTCATTTTCTATTACAGTGTTCGTAGAAAGTAAGACGAGAAGTTGCGTAACGGTAGTCGATCCTTAGAATTAGTCAACAATGGCATATTTCATTGTGTCAGCAGAAAGGGAAAAGTAGGTAAAATACCTAACGTAACTATCAAAAAGTAAATACGTTATTCATTTAGTCATCTTAACTTCTAAAAGTTGGCCAAACATTTAAAGAACTGAAAAATGTCATACCTTTTGAAGTTTCGGTTAATTCATCAAGTCATTTTATATAGAGGGAAAAGAACGAAATTCAGTGATGAAGAAATTACCACCATCCAACCATATTTCCAATCTCACCGTATAATGACTAATTTCGTTATTCATTTGTTTCTGCCTTTTCAAAATCCACCTTACCAAAATCTTGCTTTGAAACTTTGTAAGATATTAATTTAGACTATCCTTACTCCATCAGTAAGTGCATGAAATCAATCTTCCAATTCATCATCTTCACTTTTGTGCGAATTAATATGGCATTTTTGAAATGAGAAAATGTATTTTTGTCGTTTATAAAAAATCACTTACTAACTTTTCTAACCTGTCCTTCTTTTCTTTAATTGGCATCATGTAACTGCTGTGCTGTTTACTGTTGCAATTTAGGCTTGCATTTTGAATAATTAATTTACTTAAAGGGAGGCTGAAATAGTCCATGATGTTGAATAATGAGGCAAACCATTTTCAGAAGGAAATGAGTTAGCATTATAGCCATATGTTTATGCATATTATATGACATTAAAAATCGTGTCGAAGTACTTAATTTTTAATGATATGATGGTAATTCTAAACGTATCATTAAGATGGTCAAAGGAAACAACTCCCTTTAAAGTATTACAGTGCATTCCTTGTCAATTAAAATTGTCATAATATTTGTTATCATCCTCATGCGGACTGAATAGCAGCATGTACATTGGCAAAGATGAATAAAATAAGCTCCCTCCTGGGAGGAATTGGAGTCCCTTTTTTGTTGCTTTTGGCTATCATTGCAACTCTTATTGGGTAACTGTCTGCTTCGTTTTGTACAGTTGTATATTAAAAACACATTAATCATTGAGAAAGCACTCGGGCAGTTTTGTATTTGTTCAGGTATGAAAGACGAATATTTTCAGTTCTTCACAATGTGGGCTTACAACTGCGGGTAAATTAATGTTAAACATGAAAATAGTGGGACTCAAAATGGAATACTGTCTGAAATGAGATGCGGTACTCCAAAATTACAGGATGCTGCTACAGTCTTGTTTTGTTATTCTTTAATTTTAGTGATAAAAAACAGAATTTTTTTGAATCTCCTAACCTAACAAAGCTTTCCGGTTCACACCGCTGCCTGGTACGTATCGTTCGCTGAATACTGCTGGATACTGTATAAGAATGGCCAGAATTTTGTGTTTGCGTTGAACATAAATGTTTCGATAAATGCAGCCCATCATCCAAACAAGCATTTATGATTTTTTATGAGTTTTTACCATTCAAAAGTGAAATCACTGTTTGCTTTATTATTTGTTATGCGTAGGTCCTCCTCATCCTCCTTCACTCTCACGAAGTACCTAGTTTCATTTTCAATGTTCAAATATGACTCTTAATTACTACCTTTGGTTGTTTTAGAAGATTTAGTTCGTGGTTTTATGGTTTTCATCCCTCCAGAATCATGTACGATTAAGTAACATGATGTCGGTAACAACGATGGTGTAGCAATATGCGGAACGACAAAACGGCATCCTTGGAAAGCAGATTACAGATTGCAGTGCGAGTGCGGTTTATGGCCAGTAAATAACATCGAAAAAAAATAACCCTTTTGGTTTGCGTTGCAGCAAGACAGACATACTTTGAAATTATTATTATTGCAACACTACTTTTTTTTACATATCCTGCTTGAGTTGGTTTTGTGTTGGAAAATGACTTGATTGCAGGGTTTGTCCAGCATTTACAACTTCAACATCGTTTCTTATATAGACTTATTTATTCCTTCAACCTTAACAATTTTTTGCTTTATAAACTAAATTAGTACTTCATTTATTTTAAAACAGCATATTTTTTTATCAAACCAATTATCCTAACTCAATTCCATGATCTTGAACAACAACCATCTCAAATGACGAGCTTCAAAGGCCACGGTTTTACTTCCGTAAGAGGAGGGCAAGGCATCGCTTTTGTCAGAGAATGGATTCGTTTCTTCCACAACACTTGAAACGGATGTCCCATATTCTATTTCGTAAGCAAACACATTTCAGAGTTTTTTCATAACATTTTTTTCATATATTTTTGTAGCATATTGTCTCGAAGGAAAACTAGTTTTTAGCTAACCTTCACATCTTCTCAATAGCAGCTTGCACTCCTTGTATAAGTCAGGTTCAATATCCAACTTCTGCTTGACTCCTGCCTCCATCATTGCCAACAAACAACGCTTTACATAATACCAAGTATCGGGCCCAAGTTGAACTGTGAAATCTGTCAAGCTTGAAATAATCCGACAGATTCCATAAGGATACGTTTTCTTCACACAGTACATTGTCCCAAGAGCCATATTGACGATGCACAAATGATACACCTTTATGTCAGGGAATTTCTTAAGGAGCTCCGATTCTTGATCAGAAATCCGGCTAATGAGCAGCTCCGCCTCGTCATTCCTCTGCAGGAGAATATAAGACACGCAAAGATTTGCCAGGACGATGGCGCTCACCTCCAAAATCTTATCATAGTACTTGTGCACGACACACTCGTAGAATCCAGCGGCTTCCGTGTAGTTTTCCAGAGTGTCCCTAATGAAGATGACATGGGCGGTGTTCAGAAGCCAGCAATCCCGGTCATCACAGAACTCAATCCCTTGACGAAGGATTTTCTCCACGTTGTCCCAAGCTTCTCGATCCCAATGGATTTTGCCCATCTGCATGATTGTTGGCATATAGCACCTTCATACGATAATTAAACATTACGTTTCACGGAGAATATTTTTTTTAATAACTTCTAGGATTTAATTTTTATGGATGTATTACTGGTTAATAATCTCATCAAACTCGGTGCAAATCTTTTTCACAGCTTCATCCTCCCCAAGAACCTTCGTTTCATCCACTTGCTTGACTAGCTTCCGTAAAGTATCTGAAAGCTGGCTGCAGATTTTGTCGAGCATTTTTAGAGCTTCGTCAGGAGCAGATTCCTTCTTGGTGATCGCATCATAGAAGCTTTGCTGAAACTGTAATCAACAGAGAGGTTTTACATACGGATATAATGGGGCATCATGCGATTTCTTGAATTGCAAAGAGCGTTTGAATGTGGAATTAATTCATACAGGACTCAAGTATTTATCCCTGTACTCAGCATATACAGCAAGCAAGTCTGCCATCAAGTCGTACTGTTCATATCGGGAATACAAAGTCAATAAATTCTGGAAAGTCTCTGGTGGAAATGTCTCCTGTTCCATGAGAAACCTCAACTTCTTCAAGGCCTCTATAGGATTCGGCTTTATGTTAAGGATTGCTTTATTGTGAAGGGTTATAGCGTCCAGCTCCTCTTCCTTCCTTGGCGGAAGGTCAACTATAGACATTTTGGCACTTTCAACTGTATTACACAAATTGCATACATTTTAATATTATTATGTTTGTATATTGTGTAAACTTTTAGCACATGATTTTCTAGAACATTTGATTACATTTGCCTAGATCGTATTCAAAAGCAGCTTTTAAATTCAGGGCTTCAACCAAAGCGGACTCATGCAGGGTTCTTGTATTCCCAACACTAGCAAGATCCTCCCATCCATCCGAACCATGACAAACTGACAATTGGGGATACTCCACTATTCCATGTTGAATAATGTCTCCTTAAAATTCAAAATTATGATTTATGATAGGACAGTATAAGAACCAAATTAAATCTAGTATTAGTATTACTATCGAATGAACTAACCAACTAAATGTGCAGTAGTAGGAATGTCCATGAGTCGATAACTGGTCACGGCACGATTGTACCAGAGTTGAGGTTCGAAACCACTTGACTTTGCAGCAGTGTCAAAGAATTTCTGAGCTTCTTGGTAGTGCCCTTCCTTATACGCGATGCAGCCTTTATTAATCATCGTGTCCGTGTCATACTGGGAGCACTTTTCCAGCAAGCATTTGGCATCTCTCAGTTCATCACAGCAGTACTGAACAGCAGCCTTCAATTTCGTAAACTGCTCTCGTAGGTCAATGTCCAAGTTGGATTGATCAAAGTCTCCAGGAAACTTGCATGCCTCAAGAGCCAACTCATAGAGGGACGCGTTGTATAGAGACTGAACAAGGTATAGCCGGTATTCAGACACCTCCGGATAGTACTTGACCAGGTTCTCGTAGGCATGTGCAGCATCACCAAATTCTTGGATGTGGAAGTAGCAGTGGGCAAGGAGGGATAAGGCTGCTCGACTCTGAGAATTTTGAAAGTTAATTAATTAAATATTTTGTGAAAAATACAAAACAACGAAGAATGTAGCACATACACAAGGCTGTATTTCTAATAGCTGTTCCAGAATTTCAATGGCTTCATTATGCTTCTCTTCTCGGATCTAAATTGGGCAAAAGAAAGATGAACATATTATATTGGTAAAAAGTCTGAATTGGAGAGAGTGCCATCCCTGAATTATGGTTGTTGTAATTCAATGTTGATGGTATGATACCAAAGTGTAGACAGTTTTCGTCATCTCTCCTCGAGGGATTTCCATTCTGAAAGTAGTTTGCTGATATGCGGCCGTTTTTGCTAAAATTGGACCGATGAGCGACGATGAGTTTTCGTTCAATAAGGAATATTATGTATAACCTCTCAATTCTCGACCAAGTAACTAAATATCCTTGAAAAATGTCGAGAAAATATTATGATGGAAAGTAACCGACCGTCATGGTGAAAAATACTGTTAGAAGTCGGAAGTACAGTTTTTGCAAGGTATCCACTTACCTTCTTGATATCTTGATTTTTTAAAGTGAAAATTCATGCGATTCCTTTACCGTAGCTAATTTTTCCGGTGCTATCATTCAAAACAGGGAGAGAATATCCTTGCATCTCTTTAAACAAAAACATAGGTATACTTCTTTGCTAAATTGTATTGGCATCCGTACTATATTCATGGAAATAGTCTACAAATTTTTTGCAACCCGCATTTTTCCAAAATGTAAGAACTGTTTTGTTTCACATATCCATTGGAAATCTTAAGAAAGAATGATCACGATATGCTTCAGCTCATTTTCATCAGTGTCCATCACAAAAGCTGCGATGATCTGCGAGAGAATGACTGAATGATGAACCCAGAGTAGATTGTATACATGTGCCTATATATCTTTTACAAAACGGTATGTTCACCCTGCACGTGCGGCATGCTAAAAGGTTTTTATATGGGAAGTAAAAAAATGGGGGAAGGGTCTTCTCGCAGGAGTAGATAAAGCTTGCAGAGCCGGCACATTTACTTACATCAGACGGGTTAAGGGCTTGGTCTCCTCTCCTTTTTATCTGCCTAACTTTGTTTGAGATTCAACGATTGAAGCTGCATATATCACTCCTGCTGATGGACTTGGTTTGATTTGTGATTCAACAAAAAAGGAAATTAACACTGCCACAACAAATCTTAAAATTGGCCCCTTCAGCAAATGATTTTTCAAAGAAATCAATCACCGCCTGCGCATTTGTGAGCGGTATATAGCTAGGTAGTTTATTTATTGATGATGATTTGATGATGATGATGATAACATGGTAGGATAACGTGATCAAAACATTATTTCATTTCAGAAAGCAGAGAATATCTTCATTTATACTACTTTATTTGGGTCAAAATGCCGCCCAGCTACCGCTTTTAATAGATACATTGAATAAAATGATTTTGCACTACTGCTGAACTACCAAAGTAATTAAACGGTATTGTACACAAAAATAATTTACTTTTTTCGAATCGATAAGTTGGTGTGTGTATGGTGGTGGTTGTGCAGCTGCATTTGTGGATCGGAATAGCCACACTAAATTCATTTAGAAAATGTCTCAGTCCGTCATAATTCAATAACTGTGCTTCCGTTATCACTTGGCACTATCGGATTTTAAATTTTGTCATCCATTTTTCTTTGTCACTGCTCCTCGGACTGATTTCTTCTCACCTTCATTTACAATCGATGATATGATTACTTTCATTTTTATTAGAATATGTCATCACCAGGCCGGTTTATCCTTGAAACCTCGGCATTGTGCTTATGTCAATTATTACATTGTCCAATGTCCATCACCTAAAACGAAATCTTTGCATGAGATTTTCTTTGAAACATGAATTAGTCACTGCCCTAAATTTTAAGAGTGTTAAAAATCCTTCTAAGCTCGCATCCCATCCCACTTTCACGTCTAGCTCCGCTTCACATCAACTTTCATACCGAATCATTTCGATTTGAAACGGAACCAAAAAAGGTGGGACCTCATGTCAGTCACACAAAAAAAGAGCAAGAAAATCCCGAGGTTTTTGTGACTCAATAAGAAACCCCATCCCTTGAAAACAACTCTCTTAAATGGATAAGCCCGCCTTAATCCTTGAGGAACAATTAAATTCCTTTTAGGATTGTAATGCAATATTTTAATACTTTGTTGAACATTGATTGCATAACAATTAAATGATGTTTATCAAATTGGCTATCTCATAACAATCTCAGTCAATGACTCGCCTACCAAAAATGAATATTCTGTAAAGATTCTTATTTGCATTGATTTGCAAAAAAAATATTTTTTGGTGATTAAAGATAAAGGAAAAAATCCACAAGTTGAAGTTGTAGACATCTACCAAACCTCCCATTATGGGTTTTCCAATAAGACTTTTAAAAAGCTGTACCTAAGTAGACGGTACTCGGTATGCCCACAACTTGACTACATTCAAATTCAAAACATGATCCCAAATAGGTTAAAACGCTTCACCCCCATTCATTTACTAGTGTTGGGTATATAGCTTTTTTTAAACAAAACAATAAACGGTTTTGTTAATTGCTTTCAAAAATAGGATTGACTTGACATCATGACTCAAGCTAACGTCCAACAACAATGACACATGCAGGCAATTCAAAACCCATTTCCCAAACTCACTTCAATACTCACAAATCTATCACTTCAACTTTGTTCTTCCTTCTCACTACCCCATTCCCCATCGCACCCCAGCAGTGGTTTTTATATACCTAATCCAAAAGTAGAAGTGATCGGTTTCTATTGTTCAGTCCTTTGCATGTGCTTGGTCCATGTGTCCTAAAGGGAAATGAATCGAAATGAATCAATGAAACAAATTACTTTTACTCATGCATCCATTCATCATCCCATCATCGTCATCCCTGCATTTTTACTCATTTTCGATTTGGAAAGATTACAGAGTGCAATGCAATAGTGATGTAATGGAAGGCAGAATTATGCAAGTTGGTAAATCATAGCCACTATCAACGTCCGTATTCTAGTACTTTTAGCAGTAGCAACTTAAAAATTCATCGGGCTGAGTGAGTCGTATATAAGCTTATATAAGCAATTTTTTCCTGCATTTCCTCTCTGTCCAACTGTCAGGATGAGAAATTTTAAGTACCACCGGGGAGAGCTGATGCTGGCACAATGCTACAAAACGTTGATGGTGTTATCATTGTTGGGTGAGATGCCATGCCACCATTAAACAAGACCATCAAAATGATGATGAGAAGAGTCTCTTGGCTTCTGACTTACATTTTGTTGGCTAAGCCGATTATGAACGGTTTCTGCATCTCTGTTCGAACAAATTACTTTGAAGTGGATAATAGTAACGCGAAACACCTTTTACTCTTGTTTAACAATTAGCGAGGGAGACAATAATACATTGTACCTAATAATGTTTTTAAAGGGTACCTTCTTCATTTGTTTTATAAAAAGTGTTGTATTTCACTTGCATCGTGAGTAAAGTAAATTACGAATTGCATTTCGTTGTTGTGAATTTGAACCTAATAGTCCATCCTCATTTTGCAAAAGAGTTTGTTCACTCATCCATTCATTCACACAACTCACAGAAGAAATTTAATGGTGACTGTCCGTACGAAATTTATGTTGTTGGTGGAAAGGATGAAGGTGCCGGCAAAGCAAGAAGCCAAAGCAATAAACCTATCAATACAATTGTTTCATAAGTGCAAGAAAACTCATTTGTCATTTTTTTTCTTCATTTAATAATAACTTTGCATAAATATGCTAGATCCGCCAACCACCAAAGAAGTGAGTCATTCCCTTCGTGCTTGTATAATAAATGCATATAATACAGTAAGTAATAATAATTCTGACGATTTCTGATTTACATCACACACGGCGAAAAAAAAAAGAATAATGAAATGTTTCGAATTTAATTGAGGTAACCGAAAAACGAACGGCAAACGAAAAGAAATAATTATTGGGAAATGTTATAAATGGATTGTTATTTGCAAAGTAATTGGATAGCTTTTTAGAGCGCAAAGGGGTTAATTAAAGTAGGGTTCACGGCAAGTCAACTCATCTCACCGAAATTTCGAGTTAATTTGAATTTTTTAAATGTTAGAAGGAGCAAATGACATGAATTGTCTATTTTCAAAAGGATCAACATGAGCTTGTGTTTACAGAATTTTTAGTCAGATAAAAAGGTACAAACGAGGAAGCGGGCAAGAGTATAATCGTAAAAACGTTTTCATATTGAAAGAAATATGGGAGCCAAATGTCTCGAATGACATGCAATATTGTTTATTGCATAACATCTCCTCATTGTTGTGTTATATCCACATCTTTTTGTTTTATTAAAAATCTACTCAATTAATAAACAGGATTCTTGCAACGAGCTGGGGAGAGGGTGAAGCATTCCTTTCAAAAACGATATATTTTAGATGCTTTTGTTTTTGAAAAATTCTAAGTGACACATCTCACGTTACAAAACTCACATATATTATTTCTCCGAAGAAAATTATTGATTGTTAGAGACACACGAGACATGATTCATGTCGTATTGCTTGTCAGGCAACACTAATGATTTGGAAGAATTCGAAATGATGACTTGTTTTAAATAATGAGGGAACTGTATCAATCATTCTGGTAACATTATAGCCAGAAATTTACCATTAGTCATTGCATTTAGCAATGAAAGGGTTGATTGAGGTGCCCTCCGCGCAGCGTAGTCAATATCGAAATCTTTGGTCAGCTTGGGGCAATGTGAGACCCTTTTGGAAATTCATATTTTAAACTGGGCTTGGTTGAATCACTACTTGATTGGTTTTTTCTGAACAAGAAGTAACGACAACAAAGGCCAAAACAATCCCATACAACTATGTAATTCAGATAAAAATTAAAACTTTTAAAAATCTAAAGCCAGCCAGTTCCAGCTTCAACTATATTTAGCCAAAAACATTTGGCCCCACACATCCGCATACTAACAACAATTTTTTTTAGCAATTTTTTTTCATTAGACATGACTCTACTACAAGCACCCAAGCATGAAACAAGTTACAAGTATAGAACTCCATTTTTTCCCCCAGTCTGCACTTGTACTGATTTTAATCTTCAAAATGCAGCCCCAATCTTAATAAGGGAGGAGGACTTCACCTTCTCATAGTTCTGCTAAAAAAACACATGTACCTATTCAATATTATTAGCCATTATCATTGTCTATGTGCAATTAACTATTAGGCTGATGCTGGTAGCTGTCTATTAACTGTCTTTACATTTTATTTCTTTGAAATAGTGCAGTGAACCAAAGTCCAAACACAAGAACATTTTATCCTTTTGTTCAACTCGATAATATCAGGCCATCCCTACCATATTTACCATTCATTACCACGAGGAAACTACATGGATTGCATTCAACGGTCCTGTAAAGTGCTGAAATAAATGTAAAGATTGTGAAGCACATTCTGTTCTCTAAACTCACGTAATAAAAATTACAGCCAAAAAAAAGTAGATTGAAGGTACGTTTATTTTAAAATTCTGAACAGATTACGTACACTTCACTTATTGAAGCCGAGGGAGACTTTCAATGTGGCTGTGGTGGTAAAAAATAAGATGGTTCATGTTTTGTAGTTTAGAACTGAACTAGGCTTGTACTTTGAATGCATTTTCTTCTACACAGTTTCAAAAAAAAGTATTGACGGACTGAATGAACCTTAGCGTTATTAACAAAACAATGATTTCACATTAATCAATATCGTCATAATTATCATCATCATCATCATTGTATGCTTTTGAAGAGTAAATGGTAGCAAATGTGAATGCAGTGGAAGCAACTCGAATCGCGACACCTTTG
>JAQGAI010003484.1:0-10689 GCA_034696905.1 Lepidocyrtus violaceus
CATTCACACATATAAAAATCATCTCGATTATCATACAAATGTTCCAAAAGTTATAATTCTTAACATATTAAATGTTGGCGATATGATAAGATAGCTCCTGGAACCTACCCCTACTCTCCACACATAATTTATTTATTTATTCTACAGTACTTGCAAAAATAGCGCCCATGTAGCTTACAAAGTGTGGATTTCTCTCTTCACTATACTGCAGATATTCATCTGTACTTGACCGGATTGAACCTTCTCAAGATCCAGCAAAATTGCTCAAGCACTACATACTGCTTTGCACCAGCAAGAGGCACGCTGGAAAATGGAGACTGTTTGTGGTGCACCTTGAAATTGAAATGAAAATGAACAGAGCGAGGCTCCTCATCTTTCATCCCTCTCTACTCTTGCATATGGATGGATTCAATCAGATTTGATCACTCCAATGCAGAAAAATGATTAAAAGGCTGATCTAAATGATATCAACTAAAGCTACACTATAGTTTGTGCGCGAAGTACCTATACTACTTACGTGCGTGTGAAACATGTATAGAGTGATTCCCATCATTATAAATTGTATTTTATGGCATTTGACTTCTTTTTCATGCTGCAATAAATGAAGGAATTTAGTGCAGGCAGTTCAGTGCAGACTCTGAAAGTTTTATGAAGTCAACCTGACATTGACATTTGGTTTCTGGGGAAGCTGCATGCTTCTGGCCCGCTCCTCTACAGTATTACCTTTTCTAAACTAAGAACTAGGAATCTTAATCAGCTAAAATAAATGCTTGGGGAAAATTATAACTCATGGATTTCACAGATGCCGTAAGCCTGGTAAGCCTGAATTTCTCTTACTTTTACTTTTTTTACTACATTAAATTAAAACCGGACGTTTAAGGAGCTGCCGCAGAGCAAGACCGGAAAGATTTATGTGGATGACAGTTTGACTTTAAAAAATCCATTCATTTTTTTCCTCTCTCTACCCTTTTTTTCTATTGTACAGATTAGGCAATTTGCCATATTTGGACTCGCACTGGGTTTGGCATGCGGATTCCTTATTTTCACTGTCATCCTCATTTTCTACGCTACAAGTTGGGTAGTGATCGCTGGCTATTGTCTCACAACCGTGTTGATTAGTGATGGCAGCATAGCCACGCGTCTGGCCAAGGAAGAGCAAGCAAGGAATAAGTGTGCGTTGGTGAGCAGCAAAATGGAATTCAGCCCGGTGATGGAAAGAAAAATTAAATAAAAAAAGAGACTCATTTGTGTAACTTTGTGATAGAAAATTAAAAAAAAAATATATGATAATTTCAAGGGTGGAGGTTAATTAATTAACAATGACTCAAACTAACCGCTATAGACTGTAATTAATATTAATAGCACAGAACTAAAAATGAATGAGTCGAGTGTGATATTTTATTGCAATTTTGTATTGTGTCTTCTGTAAATATAATATACTTCTGTAAATAATTTTTATTCGATGTACAATAAAGCACAATTGAAAATTTGGCAGGAGGGACCACAAGTTTTGTCCGTAATTGAGTAATGGAAATTAACATTGTTTTTTTTTTAAATAAAAACATCTAGAATTTCGATCTGTTTTAGAATGAGACTACACATTGTCATTGTTCGGTGGTGGTGGTATGATGGTGATGCTTCTTGTGATGGTGACCCCCAACCTTCCTAACTTTCTTCCTCTTCCCTCCCGGGCTTCCTGGTGGAGAGTTAACCGCATCATCTTCATGAATCACATCCCCAACATCATCCACAGATTTGGAAGATTGGAGAGCCCCTCGGCCAGCAGAGGTGTCTGCTACGGGGTTATCTTGTGCCACGAAAATCTCATGCTTTCCCATATTCCCTGCGTTAATAGTCATCGTATCATCCCCAGTGGAAGCTTCCGGTTGTCGCTGAGTCTGAAGTCCTGCAACGACTGTGTTTGTCCTTGGTGTCGGAGCGATGTACTGATAATTTGCATTGGAATTGGTTGTCTCGGCCATCCTATTCACACCCATTGATGATGCAGCGATTGAATCCATGGAACCCGGCCCTTCATATGAATCAATTGCAGGTGGCGGAGGTGGATACGCATCACTGTTGATTTGCACAGGTCCTTGGTTGCCATCCCCATCATCCTTCACCCTGCATGATTCGCAAGGAACTCCGCCAACTTTCATTTTTACTTGATCATCCTTCGGATTAGAGACGAGATACCGTTTGACGAACAGGAGGAGAAAGGCAATAACTCCGATTCCCACAAAAACCGCCATTATAACGCAATTATGGAAGGTTTCCAGGATATGGAGCCGGGTGTTCTCATTGATATCATCCATACAGCCAGTTTCAACTTTGTAGTAGATTGCGGGGGTGTTCGGATACGGGATATGGGTGAGGTCGTTGGGACATGGGGATGGGAGGACGTTTTCATCTCGGCAACAAGAACGTGGGAGTTTTGTAGGGGTGTCGGACCAAAACTGTTCATAGTCACGATACGTGATAATTCCACAGCATTTCTTGCTCTAAAGGAACGAAAAAACACAACTTTGGTGAGCTGGGGCATTGTAAGAATTTTGATACAGAATTAAGATTTGGTAATCAATTAGATTGGAAACAAGAGCCTTGTCACTCTGAATACCTGTTTCTGAATATTGTCCAACCATCCCGGAATCCAGTTATGAACCGCTTCATTGGTGATTTGGTTTTGTGTAATTTTTAGGAGGGAGTCCGCAGTCGCATCCTCCATCTCAAGTTGGGAAGAAAATCCATAAGCATAGAAGACCGATATCCCGAAGCAGACTACGTATAGTACCAAGGTCTAGAAAGAAAGAGAGAAAAGTCAGTTTACTTACTATCTAGATTCAAATTCAAACAGTAAGTTAGATTGATTATTTTTGCGAGTTTCTCGGACTGATCCACTTACCGATGTAGCAATCCATATACGATTTCTTGTCAAGCTGACAAATATGGCGAGAAAGGAGACTACAATCCATACAACTGTAAATGGGATCAGGCCTGTCATTCGACTGATCCACGCTTCATTTGGGGGAATGGGTGCATTCGTACTTTTATCCGTGTACAGGTGGTATATGACCAGACTTAGCACTACAGTCCCTAGTGTCTATAAATACAATTTCATTTTAATTGTGAGAGCTGTGAAGTGTTATGTTGTGGAGGGTTAGATGTGCTTAGTTTTTTTTCAAAACATTTTTTGAAGCTTACGCAGTTTAGACCGCATGCCAGCAGGGACGGTATAACGTACCACTTCATTCTCACGGTTTGAAGTGGGTCATCTGTGACCTGTTAGTTCCTTCTGATCCTGGCCAAATTTTTTCCTCAGTTATACAACCAGACCCGCATTAAATTTAAATAATAACGATTTAATGTCGCTTTTTCTGTAAAGTTACTAATTATGAGAATTAATTTATCCAGCTATACATACATGCCATGGCTATATCATTGCCTTCAACCGTAACGTCGCTATCCAGCATGAAGTAACCATGGGGCATCATAAGACTTATTTCCTATCAAGCCCTTCCGTTTTCTTTAGCTTGCCCAACCTACTTTGGTAAGTACTTCCGGTGTATAATGTACGTATGGAAGTTTTATTGTTTGGTCAAAGAACATGTTCAGTTGATGGAAGGGCAGTATATGCGTCAATTTAAATCGATTTACTTTGGTAATAACAGGCCACTTAGGCATCCATGTACCGAATGACTTCCAAAAAACCAGCCATTTATTAGTCCGCTTTATTGTAAGTACTTTCAACAGACAATTGACTCGCATTAGCAATATGCCTTTTCATAAAGGACATTTTATAAGGTAAGATTTTTTTAAAGACAGAATCTAGTCGGCGAGTATGACATAAACCTAATAGCATAAATTGACTACATGTCCATGTCCCGTTTATTCCGACAACAATGGCAGTCCTCGCCATCATGTTTTGCACTAAAGTAAAATATTCGTCCTGCGTATCATTTAGTATTAGCATTTTTTTCATCTATTATGCTAAACTTCATGTGAAAAAATGAAAAGAATTTACGAACAGAAAGGCCTCTCTGTATTAGTCAGGGTTCTCCGTCAGTTTCAAACTGGTATATCATTTATTTTTCAAGTATTATTATAATAATTACCATCATGCAGGTCCAACCTACTAATCAGCAAATCCACTCAGAAAACCAGGCTCAATTTGATTCCCACCAGCATCAAGTGAACAGAAACTGGAAGGGACTTAAAATGAAAATAAATGTTGATCCTGTAGGCTACTACCCCGCGTTTTTGAATTTCTACTCGTTAATATTTCTAGTTCCTTTCAAGTTCGAATTACATCCGGATTCAAATCAGTACTACATCACCAAAACCAACATCCTCCACCGAGTATGGTTCTTTAAATTAAGTTTATAATTTTATTTAATACACTGCCTTTATTGAGTGTTTCGTTCTTTTTTACTTTGAAAATTAGATTGTTTGCGGAATACTGCATACAATCGGAATTTGCATGGGCATATCCAACACAAAGGATTGTCTGGACAAACTCAAAAGTGTCGAGATAACTGATATACTATCCATCTTTGAGCTGATTAGCAATTTCGTATATTTGGTGGCTGCGACTCATTTCGTGAAAACGGTGTGGATTCGAAAAGTCCGTCTATCTGAGCTAATAAATTTTATGAAAGAACCAGACCAATCGGATTTCTGTTCCTGGGATTCGACACAACATAGAAAGGTTTCAGAAATGGTTAACTATCCACTTTCTCGGACGTGAGAAATAAAATGATTTACTGTTTTAGCTTTATTCTTGCAGACAAAAATACTTTGTACAGTTCCTGGTCTTCTTTGCTTTCTCCACTTTTCGTTGAGCACTTTCTACCTACTAACCTCCACATCGGTGAATGGTGCTGCTGGAGGATTTACAAACGTTTTAATATCAATTGTTCACAGACTTTTCGACTTTATTTTTGGCCCAAGCATTTGTGAAAGCTTTTACTTTCAGAAGTTTGAAAAAGCAGTGATACTGATTTTAATTATCGAAGGAGGAACCATATTTGCGGTAGTCGATTACATGACTTTCTGTACCATCTTGACAGTAAGAGGCTTGGGGATACAGTTTCATTCGGCCGTTGAGAATGCGTCTTCAGAGGTACAAAAGGATTAGATACAAACTAGGGGGCAATCTAATTACAATATTTTGGTAAATGAACTGAAATTAAATAATTTGAGTTTGTTTCTTCGAAGGTCTTGATAAAAGCATATCGTCAATTGAAAAAGTACACCCTTCGCATTAACCAAATCACACGTACGTTTATCTACATGAACTACGTGTCTTCGTTGTCATTCTACCCGGAAATCATCGTCGTGATTAATTCATCTCGAACATTCGGCGAGAAGATGAGTATGATATTGTATACAACCGTTAGTGTTGGATTTTGGCTCGCCGCTTGCGAATCTCATAGAATGGTAATTCATCTGATACAAAATTGGTATATGTATTACATAGTACAGTTTATTGTGGGACATGAAAGTCCACTGCTTTCTTCAATACTTTTTTTCAATTCCAGATATGCCATACCATGAAGCAATGGATAGCTTCCAGACACTCATTGGAAGTATTGAGTGAGGAGCACAGGATTAAATTGTTAATGCTCTCGAGTGAAATTGAAGTCAATCCGGTTGCAATAAGTTGTCGATTCTTCAACATAACTTATCAACTATTTTCTTCCGTAAGTTATATATCTACTTTAAAAAAATTATAGTTTTGTATGATTTAGATTAATCATCCTACCCCAGCTCATATAGAATTAATACTAATTAATTAAAGCATGTTATTGTATCACTTTGCGCAGATGTTTAATCTAATCATCACATATGGAATCGTCGTATTTCAAACAAGTGGAAATGGTTCGACGGGAAATTCCTAAAACATAACTTCCAAACGTGTTTGTGCAAATAAACGTAATCCTTGACGATTCATCCCATAGCTGTATTTGTTCCTTTTGATACATAAAACAAAAAGCAAATAACTGTGGGCGTTATTTTTTTCTTGCGCTTTTACATGATTGGAAATTAATCTAAAAAGTCGAAAAATGTAAATAAATAGCAATTGGTCTTGATTAAGTGAGTACGAGTTTGCAGTAAATTGGGAAAGAAATAATAAAAAGATCCAGATCATTGATCGGGAACAAGGTGAAGACGATTTTCCTAATAACAAAGAAGTGGAACGTTCCGTTTGTAATTTACCTTACCTCCACAGTTCACTTTAAAATATTTTCTTTTGCTTAACGAAATACTTTCACCTGAAAAGCTCCGGTCTTACAACCAAAGTAAGAAATGGCAAGCGTAATACTTTCTCCAACTCCAGGTTCGTTTAACAAAGGGAGATTTTTCAGCGAAATGGAAAAAATCTACTTGGAACAAAGGGTTGATCCTCTTTACAAACGAGGATTTAAAAAATTCCTCAATATCTTAACAATTAAGCGTCCCTTTCTGGTCACAAGCATCAACTACTTATACTTACTCTGCATCTCTCCATTTGGAATTGTATTTGACCCCAGCACATCCGAGTTCCGTTCTGTCACGAACAAACCTAAGCAATTAATCTGTGGATTTATTATGTTCTGTCAGGTAATTTGCATGAAAATTTCCGTCCAAAATGGTTACTGGTGCGTTCTGATCCGTGATAGCTTCGACAGTATCACTGGCTTGTTCGAAATGGTAACCTTCTTTTTCTCATACACAATGATCTGGGCGGTATGGCTGAATCTGTGGCTCAGAAAGCAAAAGATTGTTAAGTTCGTCAATGATCTTTGGAAAGCGTCAACTCCATCCCTGGCAGTTTACGTAAAACATTTTTCAAGCTTTATTATAAACCTACTTAAACACATTTTATTTCTACTTGTCTTAGATTCATTGCTGTATTATTACTTATTAAACTATTTATTCCATTTTATTAGGGCTACATCTGGATATTCATTTCTCATGCTGTTTTTATCTTCAACCTGTTCACGGCAGGAGAAGTATATCAGCATATATCCCTCTCTGCAAATACTTTTCAGATGACCATGTTGTCTCCGATAAATTGGTTCTTTTCATCTGCCAATTCTAAAAATGAAACATTGGAAAGCGATCGGAAATGTTTTTCAAACATTTATAGTACCACCTCATCCTTCTTATCTTATCCAATTATCCAAAGCTTCTTCTACTCTCTTTACGTATTAATACTGAGTATTCAGACGCTTCAAGATCCTTTTTGTTTAGCAGTTATTTTAAGCATGTGGAAGATGACGACATATTTCAGAAGCAGACTATTAAACGAAGGGGGGCTAGTCCAGGATGGCACCAGAACCTACAAGCATCTCCGGAAACTTTGGACCAGATCAAATGATCTGTTTGGCACGCTGTTTTTGATGATGTACGTATCCACCTTGGGATATTTCGCACAAAGTCAGGGATTTCTTCATGAACAAAGCTTGGTTAGCTGGACCTTCTTTACTGTAGGGAATGTGTTGATTTTTGCAATTGGCGGTCACATTCATTACGTCGTAAGCAAGAAACATTGAATTAGTAAATTATTTGAAGTTCTGATGTGATTCCTAAATTCAAGTTATATGCGGTTAGACACGACGCTTTATCAGGAAATGGATCAGCGATAAGAATATGTGCCCACGGGGTCTGTCAACAGAAGAACACTTCAAATTGATTGCTATTTCAAATGAAGTGGAGGTAGACTTAATAGGGATCTCTTGTACCTTTTTCACCCTGACGTACAACTTTTTGGGATCGGTACAAAATAAATTTTATGGTCTAATACAAAAATTATTTGTTCTCAACTTTCTTCGTCTTATCCTTGAAAATGTTTGTGGTGATGTTTCAGATGTTTGGCTTAACGATCACGTATGCAGTGATCATTTATCAGTTCCAACAAAAATAGATCTTTTTGCTGCTGATTCTTATCTTCACTACCAGTAAAGTATATACCGTACCGATGAACAAGTAGCTTAAATAAGAAAAGATAATTGGGAAACTTAAATGTGAACTCGGTTGTTGCTTCTTGAATGCCAGTTTTGATGCTGCTTAAACTTAAATACATTCTAGTCGGCAGTAATACAAATTATATACAAATTAAAATCATTATTATTCTTACGCACAATTACAAATGTGTTGTTACACATATTGTAGTAACCCCTAAAATAAACATATAAATTACCTATGCAAAGCAAATTATTTAAACGGTCGGCTGTGGGTGATTGTTTGTTATTAAAAAAAAAGGAAATTAATTTTAAAGCATCGAATGAGTATGCATGCATTGTTTGTTTGAACCACCTTAGCTCAATCTTGAAACTGTATATCCCCATCTCATAACACAACTGATATGGAACGCCAAACCTACCGAACTGAGTCCGATCTAATTCATCGATGCGTCAATACTCTTATAAAGATTGTTTCTCAAGTTGACAATCGGCAGCTGTAAAGTGTATGAAAATTTGTTATCATTCCTTCCAAAGAAACAATTAATTTCAAATCTACAATCTTGATAGGGTTGAGTAAAATCGACTTTGCAAAAAGGAAGTCGTTGTTCTTTCGTGTCATTCTGCTTTTGGCATTCTATCTGGTACATAACATATAACATAACATAACTACCAGAATTTGTAACTACATACTCCTCAAAAAGTAAAATCGGAATGGCTACTTCAAAAAACATATTGTTGTCCCATCCAATTACAACCAATCCAGTTTTCTTCATTCAACCGAATTACATGGAGGAGCCGGAGAAACGTGACACTCTTCTCCAATCTGTTTTCAAAAGATGTCGGGGTGTTCTCACAACCCAGCTCCCTTTTATCGTGACTTACTTCAACTACTTTTATATTTTTTGCATTTCCCCATTTTGGATTGCACTTGAGCCAACAGAATCAGAGTACACTCTGGTTACTAGCAAATGCCGGAAGGTAGTCTGTGGATTTATCATGTTGTGTCAACTTCTCAGCATTGAAATCTCCATCCAAAACGGTCGTTGGTGCGATCTCATCAGGATGAACCTGGATGATATGAATAATTTCTTGGATACTGCTACATTTTTTATTTCCTTCATGATAATCTGGGCAATATGGCTCAGCATTTGGTTTCGGAAGGGGAAGATTCTCGAAGTCATCAATGGAATTCGGGCGGCGTCTACTCCAAAGCTGGCAATTTACGTATGCCATATTTAGAATTTTATTTTATATTTATAACATTTACGTACATAATTTAAATAGCTACAGCTACCTGAGTATAATATATGTCATGATATGATGATTGACCACAAATATTTTCGTTAGGGTTATCTGTTGATGCTACTTACCCACGCCGCCTTCATTTACACTTACGTAAATTGCGAAGAAACGCAAGGGAGACTGAGTAAATCAGCTAAGAATTTTCAGAACGCTTTGCTATCCCCAATACACTGGCTAGTGTCCTTTGCCAGATCCGAGGATAGTTTTCAGGAAAAAGGAGGAACTTGTTTTTACATTGTCTACTACACCTCCTCCTTTTCATCGTCGCCAATTGTTCAACAGTTCTTTTACGCATTTTATGTGCTCTTACAGAGCACGCAAGGTTTCCAGGAGTCCATCTGCTTAACCGTTGTCTTTAGCATGTGGGATGTTACAACATATTTTAAGAGAAAGTTTACAAAGAAAGATTTGACAGTTCGAGAAGGGATCCAGGTATATCAACATCTCCGTGAGGTTTGGGGTATGAGTAATGACCTTTTTGGGATCCTGTTCCTCATGATGTACTTGTCAACTGTTGGGTACTTCTCACAAATGTCGGAGTTTCTGGGGCAAGACAAGTTGCAAAATTATGTCCTGTTTTCCATTGCAAATTTAGTCATATTTGTGATGGGGAGTCATATCCACTACATGGTAAAGAGTCAAACGGTCATAATGACTAATGACATATTATCTTTTGTTTATATTTATGAATTCTTGTAAAAAAAACATTACGAATTAATTTTATTGAATGGTTTGTAGACAAGAAGTTTCATCCGGAAATGGATCAGCGACAAGCGGGATGAACCCCAAAAATTGTCAACTGAGGAGCAATTCAAGTTAATGGCAATTTCGGATGATGAATCCGTGGATCCCATTGGAATTTCTTGCAACTTCTTCACTATCACTTATCAGTTTTTGGGCTCGGTACAAATTCAACAAAATTAGATACGAATATTCTGTAATTAATTAATTAATTTATGTGCACGTTTGTTCATTTCAGATGCTTGGATTGACCATCACATATGCAGTGATATTATATCAAAACAAGCATACAAATTGATTATCCCAATCAATCCAAACGGAGAGGTGTTAGTTAATCAATAGTTCAAGTTGCCCCACATTATCCGCTTTCACAAATATAGGAATAGGCCATAATTCATTTCACTCATATCGTACATATTAAGAGGCAGAATGAGTCATTCATAATTTATTTTAATACACTGGAGTAGCTCACTGATTGTTTTAGTAATTTAAAAATTAACTTACATACTCTCACTTCCCAAAGAAAACGGGCGTTTCCTCCAACATTCATTTAGACAGCTATCAAGATTGAATGAGTACAATAACATCACGTTAACCTTCACTCACCTTTGTTGGCGAATGTGTAGTATTTAATTTATATGTGAAGCTTGGGATTGCTTACATAGTTGAAATAAAAGTGTCATAAAACCAATGTAAAATA
>JAQGAI010003485.1:0-10688 GCA_034696905.1 Lepidocyrtus violaceus
CCCTTCTCTAAATAATGTCACGTAAGAAAGATAACTTATATGCATACATTAATACTCCGTTAATAATAGCTATGTAATTAGCAGGTAAAGGTAACGGTGTGATGCACTAAAATCCAAATCCTTTCAATTTCAGCACAGATTTTATTAGTATTGAAGTATTGATGCTGTACAGAGCTACATCCGGTAAAATGACGCCATCATCATCATCACTGCTGGATAGGAAAACTTCCCATGTGAGCTTGCATAATATGGCTTGATATTTAGTAATAAGATAAGCAGTGCTGAAAAGCATTTTTTGCACCTTGTTAGTCCTAATTGTATGAGCGGATTGGATTTACTTGGAACAATTTAAAAGTATGTACATAACTTTTTAGTCAGTTCCTTTCGTATTCAGATAGGATATGTGTGGCGTGACCCAGATTCTTTAACAGAGTCTTTTTGTCACTGTCACGATTAATTAGTACGATTCATCAACATTGCCCTTTGGCATTCGCCGTTTTTGGATAAATCACTCCATTAGAAATTGCGCATTTGACAATCCTGCAAATCATACTTTTTGCCGAGTCACCTTAAACTGAAGTTTGCAATTGGGATTGGGAGTTTTTGTTAACCCTACTTTGATTAAAAATTTAAGGCATAGTCATTAGCAAAGTTTTTATTGCAGTAATTAAATCAAATTAGTGCAAACTATTGTTCAAAATGTGGTTTTCAAGTTCATATTTATTCTTGCTACTACTGGAACTGTGGTGTCCAGCACTGCTTGCAATAACCTTTGATAAAGTGGAAGTGAATGGGGTCGGAAAGGGAGCGAATACCACATTTTATCCGTACCAGTATGGCGTACCTGCCAATTTCGTAAGTTCTACTACGAGTGAAAATCAATTGGTTGCAGTTTATATTTTAAGTAACAATTTGTACTGGCTGTTACATTTCCAGGAACGTTTAGATCTGGTACTCATACATACATACAAGTTGCTTGGCTTCAGTTTCAGTTTACACCATGATCATTGTAATAAGCGAAAGAATCTACGAAGTCGTAAAACTGTTTATCGAAATCATGAAGTGTTAAAAAAATCAAAATACATAAAACATGAAAATAATTCGCAACTACAACAATATTTTCGTTTTTTAAAGGAAAACTTTCGAAGCAGGCCTCAAAACAGTTCATCCAAATCTGCCGAAACTGAGAACATGCCTTTGATGGAGAATGAAGTATCGGGGCAACGTAAGAAAAGACAAGGAAAGGGCCAAGGCGAATCCAGGACGCTTATAGTATGATCTTTTTTATTTTTAATGTTAACTTTTATTTACAAAATAATTATAATTAGTCAGTAGATACCAGCCAACTAACAAGCTATTTCAATATAAAAAATTCCCTCAATTCACTTCTAGTTTCCAGAAGCGACCAGTACATATGATCTGTTGATACTTGTTTCTTTCTGGCAGGATTTTGACATAGGCCCAGGTGCCGGAGTTGGTCCAGCCCCACTCTGCTTCGAACGAGAGGTTTCAGGCACCTGCCGATACCGTACAGCGCCCGACGAGTGCTTCCGACATGAATGGACTGCCTACGCCACAATTGTCAACATTGGTTATAAAAAGATCACTCCCCTTCCAGAAGGTCTTATCGTTTACCCTGGTGGGCATGCTCGTGTAAGAGTCTTCCTGAAGTCATCTTGCTGCAATCCACTCGTCCACTTCATTGCCACAGACCTCTTCCTCCAATCCAACGTGTGCATTGTTGATGTCCGTGAATTGCAGGATCTTCATCCTGGAGAAATCGTAGGGATTGTCATTGGTTCCCTGTTGTTTATCATCATCCTCATTGCCGTGATCGCTTTATGCGTCAGAAGGCAACAGCGAATAAAAAGGGAGAAGGAGACGGTCATCTTCGGAAGGTCACTCACGGCCTCCAAAAGTCGGAGTAACTCCATTAATAATCGATCGTAGTAAAGTAGAAAACGTACAAAAATACTTGATGGTGTAGTCTTGTTAATATGCAATCCTTCAGTTTGTTTTCCATTTTGTATCCAACTTCTTCAATAAACAGTTTTAATAAACGCCTTGCTCCAACTTCGAATCTTGAACTTTTCCATTATCTTGCTCATTAATCAGCACGGAAGTGTCCAACTCCTTATCATACTTTTCTGGAACCTTCAGCAAAGGGGATGATCCTCCTGGAGACGTAAAAGAATTGGAGTCAGTCAATACCGGCGACTGAAGGGATTTCACCCCATTGGAACTACGACTAATACTGGACACCCTGCCATTAGTCGTGTAAGTGCTTCTCCATGAAGACCAATGAGCACTCAACCTCCTCCTTTCCCTTCGCCTTACCTTGTTTTTGCAAAACATCTCCTGGACAGAACGTCGGAAGCTGTCATTCAGCCAGAAATAAATGATTGGGTTGTAGACGGAGTGTGACATGGCAAGCCAATGGCATCCAACAAAAAAGTAGGGGAACCGGTCCGACTCCACCATGGTTGGATGATACTTCGCCAACATTGCGACAACATTGTAGGGGAGCCAAGCGAAGGCATAGCCAACTACGACCATCAGACTCATTCGAATTGTCTAAACAACCATGTAAGAGAATTATCATACATGTTTTATACTAACAAATTATGAGCTATTCACTAATTGCGAGTTACCCGAAGGCTCTTCTGCCTAGGCGAAGTCCCTTGACTCATACGATGCCTTGCTGATTTATTCCTGCAGACTACAATTGAGATTTTGGTGTATGTGTAAATGAGTACAATGACTGGTACAAAGTATTGAAGGGTTATCAAGGTCAAGTCATAAATTATTTCTTTCGTCTCCGATTCCCAAGCATACTATAAGGTACATATACATACAAAAGATTAGTAAATACTTTGCAAGCAATTTTAGTTTAAATATTATGTAATTTATTATTCAATGTGCTCAATTAACTTGCCTCCCCACATCGTGGCTGTCCAGTTAGCAGATGGACTTCATACGAGGTGAACAACCCTGTTGGAAGAGAAGTCACAACTGCCAACACCCAAATAACTCCAATGGTCCACCTAACCTTTTCCTGTGACAATATCCCAGTTTTTAACGGATCCTTCACCCCCAAATACCTATCCACCGAGAGGGCAATCAAAGTGTAGCAGCTCACAAACACGGCAATCGGCTTCACTGGGCTCAGGGCAAAGCACAAAAATTTTCCGAATGGCCAATACTGCCAGAGCAATGATAAGTATCCCGTTTCCAGGCAGAATATTGTGATGAGCAGATCGCCCAAAGCGAGATTTGCTAACAAGGGAGTGGGCAGCTTCCGGAAGGGGACTTTCGTCATTGAAAATATCAACAGAACACATCCATTGCCAATCAACCCAAGTACTAGTACCGTATTATACAGGATGTGGGCTGCTATATGGAAGCTCAAAGGGAAGTTGAAAGGGGCTTCCTCTCCCCAAGGCCAGTCCCATTCCCTGATGACATCCACTTCATTATGATGGGTCACATTTTCACTGTTTAGGATCGCCATTGTAGAGTTGTCCAGCATGTTGGCGTGTCTGATGAAATACTGAGGAGATTCAGACTCATGTTCAAAATGAGGTAACGCGTTTTTCATTGCGCTTCTCAGAGAAAGTTTACAGCTCCTAGAGGCCTCCCCCTTTAAAAAAATAAATGCAGCACTTCCAGTTGCACATGCAAAGATATACTTTTTTCAGAAAAACAAAGTATTTTTTTTGAATGCGACTCCTGTCACATCATCTCATCACATAAATAACGCCACAGGAGAAGAACTATTATTTACGTCATGTCACGTTCACCCAGAACAAACAAGTTTTTTTTCCCATTCGACGAGTACAACACTGGCTAGGCTGGAAGAAAGGTGTTAATAAATTATGCAAATTTTTATATCTTTATGTTCTCCAGTTCCAGTAATAAAATGAAACTCTCATGTTACGTTACGTTATACATATGCCTAGTGCATACCTTCTCAATTATGTAATTATCTAATTATGCCTGAATTATTTTACAATGTTATTCATCTCTCCGGTCACATTCGCAAGTCTACAATTTTTTCCTACCTATTTTTATTTGCTTACATACCAATTCCCAATTAGAAGTCATATAGATACGCAAGGTTATAGGATTGGTCAAATAAATAAAATAAATTCTCACTTTCCAGACAACACGAAACGCGTCTTAAAAATTACAGGAATAATTATAGAAAATTGCAATTCTAAAAATTACAATAATGCTAAAAATTACAATATGTCACAAATCTGAATACATATTTACTTTCGTAGGCTGGATTAAGCTTCATAAATCCAGTTTCCAGTTGCACTGTTACTGATTTCACACTTTACTAGACTGATAACGATATAAAATTAAAATGAATGACTCAAGTCGTTACGTAATTTATTTAATCGCGAACCGAGAAAAAATACATTGCCATTGTTTAAAGCAATGCAATTCACTACAATCCCAAACTGACAAAATCAGAAACTTTACCATAGAACATGATAAGTAGACAAAGATATTTTTATTAATTCTCCGTATTTCCCCTATTACTAATCTCACCACGGAGGAGCACAAAGTATTATTGAGTAACAAGCAGTACGAAATCATGGAGTTTTGCATGAATTCATAGTTCATACCATACCACAAAGACTCTATTCCGAATCAAATTGACTTGTTGTTGAGTTGATGGTGTGAATGATTTTCATTATCACCCTCGCACCACTGATTATACAAGATTACCATTATGATTACATGATTATTACAAGGCTTATTAAGAGATCAATTCAAGAGCGATTTGCAATTTAAAAAATACTCTCAAGAGGAGGTACACGTCTGGATAAGCAGCAGATTAATGACTAACTTGATGATGACATGCTGTTGTTGTAGCGGTGACATTGACATATCATCGCATCTCATCTCTCATCTCACATAATTTATCAGCCTCAATCACTGCTTTGTGTCGGTATTTATCTTTTTGGTTTTGTATATTATTATTTTTTAAACCAGGAGTGAGGAGTGGCAACGACCAGAGTCCAGTCCAGAGTGTAACCCGATGATGATATGATGAGTTATGCATCTGCTTAAATGCCAACAGACAAACGGTTTCTTATATTTTATTTTCTCCGCATAATTTCCATAGTCAGTTCAACAAATCCACCTACGCAAACTCTTGCCATATTTCAAATTTCAAGCTTGTCATATTTCGCATGATTATTATATACTGATACGATGATTACATTACAACTGTCAATCATTCATCTTACAACCGATTTATTCTCTGATAATCTGGAACAATATTTGTTCACAACCTTTAAGTCGAATCTATGATCATCCATTATCGAAGATAAACATGCATTATTTTATACCAATCACTGTAATCAATAACCGAGTGAAATCAAACTGTGGAAGTGTGTGGAGGATATAACATGTTTTTTATACTAAAAAAAGGTGCAAGGTTAGGCTCATTAAAATTTTAGGGCATGTGGGCAGCTTATGAATGGATAGTTTATTGACTTAAGGAATAGACCTTATCCAAGCAAACCAGATCCAGTTTCCTACTCATCCCGTATCATTGCGTTATCATGTTTATAGAATCTGATGATGATGATGGGGAATGTTTATGTAAAATATTTTCTTGAAGCTATCTCATTGTTCACACTCGCTCTGCAAAAAAAAATATATGAACTTCCCTTTGCTTGCACCAAAAAAATCCCCATTCTTAAGCTGCTTCCATGGATCAACTCCGTTGCATCTGGTTTCCCTCATTCCCATCTCCATCGACAAGGTACGAGCTCCCCCGAAAGCTCTCATATCCGAGATCCGACTCCAACGACAGTTCTGTTTCCCTTTTCTTGTTTGATAAAGATTGTTCCATTTTCCTCGCCATACGGTCACGGTATTCGTAAAAATGAATGCAAGGCAAATACCATACCAACTAGCTTGGATGGAAGAAGACGGGCGGCGGGTGTGCTGGTGTTGAAGAAGCCAAAGTGGAGCAAATAGGTACGCACAAACTACAAACGAGGAGCACGATATATTACTCAGCTTTCGCTTTTTGGAAGTCTTGTTCTCACCTTTTCCCTTCCAGAGAGAGAGAGGAATCCAATCCAAATTCAGCGGAGTTTACTTTTCCCTCTTGTTTCCTTCTCCATTGACCATGTCGAAAAAAGGGAAAGCCGGATATTAAGCTTACCTCTCGGTGCCCATGCTTTACTCTTTTTTTATGTATGGAAACTAAACATCCATTAATCTCCTATGTGCATGCAGATACCGATCAACATCATTAAATGACTCCACTTTTCTATACAAACCTCAGGGAAAACAGGATTTTCTCTCTCCGCTAATCCATTATCCATCCACCACCGTCCGTCCACCATCAGCTTTGCTTTTTTGCATTATCCCGACACGCACTACTGTATTATTCGTGAATGAGTCTGGGTCACGTTACCTCTTTATAGCCAGTGTTTTTCTCCCCCTTTTTCCTTTAAACCTATTTATTTAGTGACACTATCAGGAGAGAAAAAAACTACTCAATAAACTCTGCATCTGGAGTAGATTTTTTTCTTCTCCCTCTACAGCCGGAATAACAATGGCATGGCATAGCAGAGATTTTCTTTTCTCCTGAGCTTATGCTCAAATATTTCCTGGTGACCCACTTTCACCACTTTTTTTTTTGTTAGAGCCCGGCTTTCCGATTTCTTTCGAAGAGAAGCAAAGCAAGAAAAAATCTAAGCAAGGTACCTCTATCCATACCTATATCACGCTACAGGCCAAAAAAAGAAAACATTTTGCAAAATAAAGGAGAACTCTCCCTTTCACGCAGAGAGCCATGCCATGAGAGGGGTGATACTCTGATTAAGCCTGGTGCAGGTGGATAAATCATGTTGAATTTAAAATGAGCCACTGTGTGTAAGCCTTTAAGTATTAAATGGGATCCTTTCACCTGTCATCATTTTCATGAGTTAAACGTAAGATGAGGGTAAATTGAATAGGAACTGCAATTTAGTCTCTTTGCCCCCACAGTAGAGCAACTAGATATAGTCTACTCCGGTTCCAAATTACGGAATTAGTCCGTAAGGACGGTTTCATATTTTATATTACTCTCCATGCTCCACTACATCATTTCCCATTTTCTGCTATTGTTTGAGCTCCAGTTCTATGGGAGTAGGAGGAGTGGGAGAGGAAGTAGTAAAAGTCTTGTAGTGATCCACTAGTACAAATGGTAGTAGTAGTTGTGATGGTGGCGGTGTAAAACTATATGATACAGTCATAGTCATGAAGCCAACAAGCAGTAACTACGCCACAATGAACCTTCCCCAGTCCTTGCGTAAAATTTTCAAGTCGAAGCCGAGAAGCCAAACGATAGGATAAATGAAAATATAAAAAAAATGTGCAACGACACTATCCGACTTTGGAAATATGATGGTGGGAATGGAATGGCA
Organism: Lepidocyrtus violaceus; assembly: GCA_034696905.1. Taxonomy (NCBI): domain Eukaryota; kingdom Metazoa; phylum Arthropoda; class Collembola; order Entomobryomorpha; family Entomobryidae; genus Lepidocyrtus; species Lepidocyrtus violaceus. Next base: position 7,440 of record JAQGAI010003485.1, read on the forward strand.
GAAAATCTGGGATCCAGCTCCGAAAGACAGGAACTAGAAAAGGAGGCAAGTTTTCCTCAAAGTGTAAAACTTTTATATGTTCACCCCCACCAATAGATCTTTCATACCGCTTTAGTTACTTTCTGGAAGTACTTACTTGTACTTAATATACTTTACGATTCCAGACCAAGATTATTCCAAAGGAAACTGCTCAAGTTTCCGGGATATTTTTCACAATTTTTCAGGAACTTCTTTTAGTTTCAGGCTCATTGTCAGACGAGGATATAGTTTGGAAATAAAGAAAATGGTAATAAATAAGAAGATTTTTTAATGGAATGTCATTTCTTTTCATTTCTCCACCGGGCCGTGGGAAGGGTAATGCCAAGCCAAACTGCATAATATGCCATAAATAATAAAAAAAAGTACTTACTTCTCCGGCACGAGTACGATGAACCAAAATCTGAAGAGCAGAATTGAATGGAGTATGACCCAAGACGGGAGGGAATGCGAAGCTAGATCCAAAAAGCAATGTTGACGTTGAGACGTTGTTTCCAAAATCCAACTTCCATTTTCATCAGTTTCCAAGATTCCAAGCTATGTTTACCAACATCCCATTTATCCCGACATTTTACCCGGTTTGTCTGGAGTGTTGCCCTTATCATCTCGTAAAAATCTGTCGTTGCTCTTTCAAACATGCATAATGTTATTATTATCCCATTTCTTCACAGTTCCAGAAGAGCATTTCTCCACAGTCCACTGTCATTTCGTTTCCATTTTATTTTCAGATTTTTCTTCATTCCTTTTTACATTGTCTCTTTTTTATTTTTACGGTCTTGTCCCTCCCAACGCATTTCATTACAATATTTACAAGGATACTACCCCAGGCCTTTCTTTCAAAATTTTGAGGTCGTCCTCTCCCCTTCTGGACATTTACAAATGACGAAGATCACATAAGCCGAAGTGAAATGGGAAAATATACAGAGTTTTACATGGCCGCAGAGCCATAACCTCCCTGAAAATTTTCATCCTCCTCCATATTCCTCCGTCTCTTGCGCAATATTTTTTCTCTACCCGAAAGCAAATTAAATGAATGATCCACTGCTCTTTATTCCCCTCCGCGCCTTCGCTCCCCCGTTCTTATGTAATAAGAGGGAGTTGACAGGGGAAGAATTTTATTTATTTTTTATAAAAGTTCCATTTCCATATCTCGTTGATAGATATAAAGAGGGGCATATAATTATGTATGAGTATGAGTAAAAGCGTGTGGCTTGACTTAAAACTTGAGCTTGGCATTATACTTTTTTTCCTTCTCGTAAAAACAATGTTCCCTTCCCCAACTTGAACTCTTTCATTTCTCCTCAACAAAATGTTTATGCTCCAGTTTTTTTCTTCCTCCTATTGCTTCCACTCCTTTTGTGTCTTTTATTCCTTCTACGAAATGGATCTCGTACACACGCTGCTTCTCGAGATGGAAGAGAGAGAGAGGGAGAATCCTCCATCCATCCTTCCTACTACTACTACATCCTCCATGCTGTATCCTATTCCAAGGCAGTGTTTTGGAACAGTACTTACAGGCATATAAGGTGACTCCATATAACTTTTACTCCTCCATAGGAATATAGCCAGGAGGAGGGATGGATGGATCTTGTTCATCCCGCAAACTCAACTCAACGGAGAAAAAATGGGAAGCTAAAGCTTTCGTTTTTTTTTGTAAAGGGAACTGCTAGAGAATGGTGGTGGTGTGGTACTAGATACTGACTAGCGACTACCATACCACCGCATCCCACTATTTCTACTATCGTCATCCTCATCACTACTCACTACTATCACCATTCCATTTTATGGTTACTACTACGGGTCTTCTATCCGTACGATCTCCCTTTCAAATTCGGGTTCTACCATGCATCCATGGCTTGGAAGTTGCTTGGAAGAAATGAAAATGTTTTTATGAAAGAGAGTGAGCAAGGACCACAGGAAGTTCAATGTGAGTACGAGGGAACCATTCAATGTTCCATTGAGCTTATACAGAAGAATAAAAAAATATATGGAGAATAATAAGAGGAAGAAGGCTCAATCATCTATCATCACCCACCATCGTCATCCTCATCACAACATAAACATTGTGTAGTCTTTCAACTTTCTCTCTCCCTGTCTTTGATGTGGAACTGTGTGGAAGTAAATGCGTTGCCCGTTGTGGCTGGACTCGTTTCTTAAAAAAAAATATATATTTCGAGTGAAGAGTGAATCGCTGCGTCTTCAACTTTTCCAAGCTGGACTACTAGGGAAAGACTACAACCAAAAAGCTTACAACGGCTATACTTATAACCGCTACGGCTACTCCATCCATCCAAAATACTACTACAGCATAATAGAATAAGTAGTAGATGGGAAGAGAATAAGCGAAAGGTTCTCTCTCTCCCTGCCTGGGTTGTATTAAAGTTGTAAGTAGCACAGCTAACAGCACTTTCCCTTGTAGTTTGTGGAGCCCACAGATATTTTTCTCCAGCAGTGTTACTGCTTCCTCCGCACAGTTCTCAACTTTTGTTTATTGTCGGGAGAAGAAGGTTTTGTTGAGGAAAAAAACGTAAATTGGATTTGCTCATTTATTTTGTACAGTGTACATAAATAAATATACCGTTTGCATGTGTGTGTGGAGGGAGAGTGTGCACAAGGAGGAAAAATTTGCAAACCTGGCACAAAATATACAGTTAAATGTGCAAATGTGAGAACAAATAAAAAGGATTTTGACAGATGGGTGGTGTTAGTAAACAAGAGAAATAATAAATGGGGGATAGATACTATTCTTGTCCTTCACTTTCACTTTTTTGTTTTCCTGAACAAAAGGGAAAATACAAATGGGCATACAGTGCAAAAACAAATTTTGGGTGCTACTCATATAAAAACTCGTAAGTTGTACTCCACGCACGAACGAATATCAAAAGAAATATACCTATTAACTCAATCAATATTAATGGAGGTGGTTATAACGATTTAATGGGAAGGGGAAAGATAATAAGAAGGTGTTGATGTTCATGTGGCTGATAAACGCATACCTACATAGTATAACCCAATCTTGGAATTGGAATTGCAAGGACCCCAGTGGGAACAAAAATTAGTTTTATATCGCGAGCAATCTTTTTTGCGAAGGAATCCGCAAGTCAATGAAAACGAATTGGGTTATGCTCTGCCCCACTGTTTTGTCAATAAAAATCTGAATACCTAAAGCAAGAAGAATCTGGTGAAATATCAATCGGAAAAATCAGTTTATTG
>JAQGAI010003486.1:0-10687 GCA_034696905.1 Lepidocyrtus violaceus
ATTTTGGATTGAGTGACGATATGATTGAGATACCAAATGAATTTCTTTGCAAAGATTCCTTAGTAAACGAAATTTTTATTTCGGCTAGTTTTATGCCTTTCACCTTCGTCAGATTGTTGGAGCACCTCGGGTTATGGCGGTGCGGTATTATATGATTCTTGTTTCTTGATCTATCAGAAATGAGCTAAAAAATTTCTTCTTACATTTAAAATCTTAACGCGGCCATTTTAAGAATTTTGTTCAGTATTGCAATGAACCAAGTACGCCATAATGTTAAGTATCGCTGGCTTGGGGGTGCGGTCTATTGGTGTTTTAGTGACTGTAGTCCATTGATTATAGAAAAAATATTGATCCGTAAGAAATCTGAAACAAGCTAAAATTGTGGAGGACCAAATAAATATCCAACGCTGAATCTTTAATAAACAAAATAGTCCTTAGAAAACAGAAAAATGAGCGAAATATTTATCATATTCACAGCTTTTTCTCGGAAACGTTTACAGTAGTGCTTCCGAAGTTTTAGTATTCTCAAATCATGATCATTTACACTCTTCTACATTTAGAAAATCAAAATGCGAATGAAACTGACTAAAGTAACCAAATTTATTAGTCCATTAGTTTAGCTATTGACGAAAGCTGCATCAAATTGAAATATTTGTAAAAGTGTTTGTTTCTGAGTGGAAATGATCAAGTTCGTTTTCAATTGCAGTGTCAATATTGCATCCACTGCAGTTAATTTGCTGGTGGAGAAATACATTTATCTACCATTCGATCTTTATTCTTCAGTGGTTCTCAAAACTTCTCAAACAATCGAGGAAAAAATCCCTCCATCAATCTGAACTCTTTCTTTCCTACACAACGTACACGGAAAGCACACATTCTTTGGAAGATTATACGTTGTAACAAAGCATATTTCTCAGCTCCCTATTCCCCATCAGCTCAGCTCAAGTAGAAAAAGAAATATTGTAAATTACTTTTCACTGTAAACAGGTAGGGATTATTATCCCAGTACAATACTTGAGGAAACCAAGTGTGAATGTAAAACAAGGAGGGAGACACGATCACACTCTCTTCTGACTTGCGAGTAAAAAAGCAACATTGTATTAATAGAGATAATGGAAAGATCCTTATTTGGAAGCCAGTTATTCCGGTCGTCATTCTTTGAAATAGGCAAGTTAGACATTTTCCTCCATCCATGCATTGTATACTTTTCTCTTACGCAATTCTTTTTCAGTGAAGGAGATTTACAGAGACGGGCTAAACCAAAGGAAAATATGAATAGGGGAAATGTTAATAATAAAGTCTTTTGAAACCAACCATGTTCAATTTAATATACATGAGCATGAGCATGAGCATGAGCAGATGAACATGCCTAATCAAGATTTTTCCTTTTTCTTCATTTCATCACTTTTGCGTTTTGGCATATGACGGTAGATAGGCAGATTGTAGGTACCTATTCAGTTTTTCTTCTTTACTGCTCGGTAATAAAGTAGACAGTTTGGAGGATAATTAGGCAATTAATTTTTGCAATATGGCTAATCTTGGTCCATTTTTTTGAAAAGCAAATAATAATAAAAATAAATAAACAAGCTTATTGTAAAAATGTTTAACATTTTCCCTTTTTTATTCTTAATTTTAATTCCCTCTTTTTATTATAGACAGTTTACTTCCTGTTCATATTATATGACTACCAGACTACGACTACTGATCATTAACCAGTTTTTATTGAAAAAATTCTGGCATTCCCTCCCTCCTCCCTACATATACTTGGTTATTTACTGTCATTCTTGTGAATTAGCTTAGGCTGAACCTGAACAATAAAAGGTTTATTGATTATGGAAAAAAATTAAAATATTGAATGCTAAATTATGTATATAGGTAGGTATGTACCTTAAGCACAAAACTAACGATAAGAGCAACCACATTATAATTATTTTTTATTACTTTTTATGATTTTTGTATAAAATCTATATTTTATCCTAAAGTTCATCTCGGGTTTGGTGCGGATGATGATGATGACGATATTTAACGATTCAGGCCTAGATAAATAAGAACAATTCCAATAAATTTGACATAACATAAAAGTGTAGGATTTTAGTTGGAGTTGGAATGGTGCTGGACGAGATGAAAGGGAAAAAGCAATCTGAAAGGGAAACATGCTTAAGCTGATTTTATTATTTGCACTTGGCAATGATCACAAAAACGAAAAGAATGGCGAGAGGAGACAAAAGATATTCTCTGTGAATAAAAAGGAGGAGGGAGGAGGAGATCTTCTTACGCAATAAAACAAAATGAATGGAAGGAGGATAAGTTTTGGTATCAGTGGGAATTTTACTATCATTGAAAAAAAATGGTTATAATGTGTAATATGTGTTGTGTGTGTGTGCTTGCCTGCCTCAGCTCAGTTGAAATGAACGGGAGGGTAAAAAGTATTTATTCCTTTGAATGTTACATATATTTTATTAACGCATTCAATTTATGATTTATCTTTTGATCCCTGAGCTATCTCCTCAGCAGAGGATGATGCAGTTCGGGAGGAATATGAATTTACAGGAGTTTTAGATGTAGAGGCATATATGATACTCCAATAAAATGGCTTATGTGTGACTCTGTTTGCACTTCACAATCCCCATAAAAACTTTCTGGAAGTCATAAAAGTTTAATTTTACAGGAGGTTGAAAATGAAAAGAAGATGCATGGCTTTGGCTCGTCTACTACTAAGCTGATGCTGATGGTATTTAACTTGGATGATCGTAAAAAGATCTCTGAAAAGGATTTTTCTCGTGAAAAGAGTGATGAAGAATAGCAGGGTAAGTTGAAGTTGAATGGGCTCTTCCCGTTCACTTCCCTTTATTGGGATTTTACAGGGAGTTTGTGAATAATTGTGCCTTTATTTAATGAGCTTACTTGGACTTGTCCGATAAGGAAAAAATATTATTATCAAACATATGAGCACAGGCAGGCCAGACATGCTTATGAGTATAGGTTTTTACACACATCTGCAACCAGTCAACGGAGGGTTTTGCCAGGGCGAAATAGCCTATCCCAGAAAGAATGAATAAAGAAGGATTTCCGAATCCACCTTTTATAACCGTTCCTGATTATATGGTGATGGTTGATGCTTGTCTAATAAAATTGATTAAGAAGGTGGGAAACATCCCATATTGTGATGCTTGTCAACTGAAATATTACATACTTTGCACAGCTAATTTCATTAAAACTCGAAGATGCTGAAGAGTTTTTCGGTTAACAGCCAAAAATTTGAATACTGAATAAGAGTCTCACAGTGGAAGTTGAAATTGTTGGGAGGAAAAGATTCTGAAGACATTAGAAAAAGTACGATCATAAAATTTTTCAATCTCGTCACGCTGCCGCCTTCTTTAAAAAAAGTTAATCATTGTTTGTCCCCGCTCGTTTCACGGCGAAACCAAACCAGCACTTTCCCAATTCAAGCTAGGAAGTTACAAGGTAGAAAATCCGTACTTATGTTAATTTTCCTTACAGTTTTCGGCCAAATATAAAATATATTTTCATTTGGCTACGATATAGGCGATAATGTCAACAGATTATTTGCACTAGTCACTCACTCACTCACTCTCCCTGCTCAAGTCAAAAGATATATATATTTGTACATCATGAATTCGGATTCATGAATTTTCGACAAAAAAGTACTGAAGAATCTCATGAAAGAGGAACAAAGGGCTTTAATTGCTCTTTCATTTCAGTTTTAAAGAATGAAGAGCAGTCTCCGCTGATCGTATTTAAAGCACACAATGGACTTTAATGTGAGGATAACTAAAATAGTGGGCATTAAAAACTTTTTATGAGATGGCGAAACTAAAACATAAAAAGAGATCCGAGTCCGTGATCTTAGCCATCACACATGCCATCATCGTCACCATCACCGCCGTCATCTTGAAAGAAAATGAAACTCATATATTTCTCACGAAATATATTAAAAGAAAATTATTGAAATAGGTTGGGGGTGATGATGATACCGTCAAACGTGACGGAACTGTTGGGGCTGTTCATCACATGGCTTAAGCATTAAAAAGAGGAAAGATGGTTTTTTACATTCTAAAAAAGAAAATCATTAATTCCCAGACCACTTTAAAGTTTATGAATATTCATTTGACCTTAACGTTAGCACGGATGAAACAAAAGGACACAAAAGTCAAAGTCATGCCCGGGCTTTGATAGAATCAGCAAAAAAAAACAAGCTAATCCGCTAAAAGTAACTAGGTAGGTACTTTCATTTCCAACATTACATGTCGGAATTCGGAATTATTTAAATGAAAGAAAATTTAAAGTTGCGAACATGGAAAATGCGGCAAGCTGCAATAATTTTATTTTGCAAATGGACATAATAAAAAATCGTTTACGGATGGATGATGTGAGCTTTTGGTCCTTGAAGACCACGAACAACTTGCTAAATTCTACGTAGTACAAGACAAGAATTGGCTAGTTTCGTTTCACTTGAGTTCACCAAGACGTAAAAAACTGTGTTCTTCTTGGGCAATGCTGGAGCATGGACTCTGAGGAGGGAATCTGCTGGGAAGTGAAATGTAGTACTAGACAGGACAGGGCAACAATGAGAAAAAAGGAAAAATCGTGGAAGAAGTGAACAGATAGCTAGCAAACCGAAAGGGAAACATCGTATACTTGCCTATTTATACATGGCCAAGTAAATGGGAGAAATAAATGTATTCATGTACAAAAAACCGGTTGAAAAAGACATGAATATATGGATGGATGCAGCCAAGCATATTCCTATTTATCGCTTTTTCTGAATGTCGAACATTTCAGAAAAATCGTGTAATTAAAGTGCTATCTCAAGGTATCATCCATCCAGCTTGTTTCCCCCTTGGTATGTCCTAGCTGTATAGTAGTTAGTCAGTTAGTCATAGCTAGTTGGCTGCATTTGTTACTGCATGCTCGGTATTTTTAATATTTTGTTTTAGATAGAGTAGCACAAGTAACTTTGGCTTGAATACTTTTTAAAAGGATGAATAATACCGATATTTAGATTAACGTGCCTGTTTCTTAGAAAAATTTAGTTTTGCTCTTATATGTACTGCTTTTGCGGGATGTTACGAAGGTAATGGTGGATGCAGAATAGATAGAATTTAAAATATTCCACAGAATAAAATATTTTCCAGAGAAAAACACATTTTTTTGTATTCCGGATTCATTTATCAAGTAAAAAAAATTTATCAAGTTGTATTTGTGTAGAATGTTAAATATTATCTTGCACGAAAGAAAAAACTTACGACGTCATATTTTTTTAATCATATCAGCACAATATATAGCAGTTTCTAACGCCCACGTTGAATCTGTTTCATAAATATGGGAATATAGTAGACTCTCAAATGAATTCTCCCTAATGTAAGTATTTATTAAATTACCAATTTAAAGCTCACTAAGCTAAACATATAACTCTAGCTAATTTAATGTTAATTACAATTTCTCCCCAAGGAATTCCATCAAAATGAATGGTAAATCTATAATCTTGACTCCTCTTCGAAAATATGTGAAGGAGCAGGAATGTAGCACCTAATTTGCCACCACTTCCCTTGTTTCTCGACAGCTTCGTTGACGACAGTCAACCATCATCCTCATCAAGCTAAAAACTCACATCACTTCCATCATCGTCAAAAGAGGCATTTAGCTTATTTTCCCTCTAAAATATCAACAAAATGGACAAACAACTTATCATTCAATTTGCATATAAACTACCGCTATAAACCAAGTGACTACATGCCCATGCCATAAGCCCTGACCGGAAAAATACGATAACTCTAAATGCATATTGTAATATTAAATAACTCCTGGTTTTCTAGCTGACGGACGGACGGTTTAAAAATCTCAATGTTTTTAAATCCCTCGACAATTTATTTACAGCAGTTCTCTATTTAAAAAATTGTGATTTGGAAAAACATGTCCATTTCTTCCCTTTACAACTTTTCATGATAATGGTAATGGTTGTAGTAACAGCTTCAGTCATTGCTACCATATTATGTGGATGACCAAAAGGAAAGAAAAAGTGTGATTATTTTTATTGTTATTTTCAAATGTCACACAGACATACATATAAAGACCATTATATAGGGGTATAATACGAGTAGTACCGAATCAAGTTGGTCGGGAGTACTCATTAAATAATGCAATAATAATGGAATGAAAATATACAAATAAAAAGAAAGAAACAGCTTTGTCGAGTTTATCGTTGTGCAACTGGCCATTATATAATGCTCCTACTACCACTTGGTTTATCTGTAACCACAATTATGTACATTTTTATACGTGATAGCATTAATGTTTCGCGTTATATATTACATCTTGACTCTTCATAATCCTTTTTTTCTCCATCAACGACAAAACAAGCCAATTAATTGTGTGAATTGAAAGCGTCAAGTAGTTTCCTCTAAAAAAGAAACGTTTATGACAATTATAGGTATACTGCGCTGAACATACAGAGTACCTAGTTTATATTTTGACTTGGTATGCATTACGCTATCCTTCAGTATGGATTCGAAACATTTTATAATAGTTGCTTTACGATTATTACCTAGATTATATTTTGTCAGGTGAAGTGGTAAGTGTTGAACTCGGTTTGTTCGGTGGGTTGAAAATCAAGCTCCTGGTCTCTCTGGTGCTAAATGACTAATACATTAAAGTACATTTCTCATTTCTAATTACGAAGAATTTACTTTTATGGGGAGAGAGCAGAAGGAGGTTTTTAAATAAATGTGACATCCTTGAAGGAAATGGGATGGTATGGAGGTGCGATTAGCTAGATTAGCATTTTTATTTGTGTCCATTTAACAACCATTTGAAATGGTAGATTTTAATTTTTATAAACATATTTATCCAGATGAATAACAACTTAACTTGTTCCGACGTTTATCAAAAAATCCGGCAGTACCTTTAACTGTAATTCTCATTTCTGAAAAAGCATTGAATTTAAATAATGTTGCAATTTTCTTCCCGATCTTTTGGCTGTTACTCACCAAAATGCTATTGATGACGATAATATATGATCCATTTTGAAAAAATAGGTCGATGAATTGAATCGTGTCACTTTACGGAACAAAAAGAAACGAACATATAAAGAGGAGGAAATTACATTATATATGCATGTGGAATGAACCTGTCATGAATTTTATGACATGACATGCTAAACGCTCCTTTTGTTTTACTTTTCTGCAAAGCTTTTAGTATAAAAAACATGAATATATGTAAATTGTCTCGAGCATTTAGCCCGATTGTTTTTCTTTTCTCCGCTAATCATCTTAAAAGCAAATGCTCAGGAAAATCCCCATTATTTGTTCAAGCTACATAAATGCATTTATATGGCATTGTTATGCTTCCTATTCCTATGTGTAAAAAACGAAGCTATTCGTCCTCTTAAAACACTTTCAACAGAAGCCATATTCTCGGATAGATTAGAGGAAGACAAAATAATCTTTGATGAATAAATGATAAGACGGGAAGACATGACGGTAATTAGTTACAATGAGAGAATACACAATCGAAAAAATACAATGCTAATGTTAACTCATTTAGGGTTTGTTTGCCGATTTTTGTTAATCCCTTGGCCATTAATTAAATTGTCCTTGAAGAAGGAGAGAGTACAGTTTAGTTCTGCGATTGCGAATTTTCCCTGTAGGTATTTGCAATCATGCCCACTCCTACATGTCTATCTACTATATGAGTATTTCAAAAGAAAAAAAAATGGGTATTGAGCACACATTTTTTTAACTTTAATGCCCGGGCTCATTTCACCTTGATGATCATGATGATCATGATCACTATCATCACCACTATCACGTTCCAAGATATTGCTTTTCGTAATGTTTTCCTTGATTAATGTCTAGCTAAAGTAGGTTTTCTCTCAGTTGCATCCTTTTTCTTCCAAACAAGCCAATCTTTTGTAACATCAACAAGATTATCTGAGAGCGATAAGATGATAAAGAATGTTGAGGTAAAAAAACTAAATGCTTAACCAACCACTCACTTCCACCACCACCACCGGAGTATTATAAGAACGGGTTCGTTAGTCAACTTTTAAAGGCTCATTTTGACTTTGGAATGGTAGTGATTATTACGAATACTACCAAACTTGTATACTGAGTCCTTTCCTGAAATTACGTATGCTAGAGATTACGTATTCCCATTCCAAAAGTTGAGAGGGAGAGAGAGACGCGTAACAGCGATAATGGAAAGAGATGTTCAACAAATAGCTGGAAAAAACTTCAAACATATTCATTACCTCCGCTTTTATCAGGAAAGTGTAAGAATGCTCACTCAATCCAAAATCCACACAAGTCTCATCATCCTCCGTCAGCATCTTTTTTATTGCGGGAACACAATAATGCCTAGTTTCCCTCGTAGGTATGCCTAGACCTTTCCCCCTTATTTCTCTAGTGGAACCAGTGGTGGGTAAACTATTCATGTAATTCAAGTATCAATTAACGGCAGTGTCGTTGAAAAAAGTAGTAATATTACGGATAAAAAACGACTGGCTCGACTGACTAGCTGGGTATATCCATTGTAGGTATCTGGGGGATATTATTATTATTTTATGCTTGAAGCTGGAGCCTCTAGCACGTCCTCATTCTCCCCAGCGTATAATGAAAGCAAAGTTGACATTTTCATCCGTTCCTTTCGTTCCATTCCATCCAAGGACGACAGGGAAGAAAAGTGAATAGTGAGTGAAGCCATGATCCATCACATCACCTCTTCTCTAGCCTTTTCGAGTGTGAGTAAGGAATATTTTAATTTAATTAGCACATGGCAGAAGCATTACTTCAAGTGTTTGAGTTGGAGCTGGATATGCCTACACGATGAGGAGGAAGATGAGAAGGATACTTCCAGAGAGGAATGCATGCTAGATGGAGGAAGAAGGGTATGTTGAGTTGAACATTGCGATGATGTGTTATGCCAGGTTTTGATGTTTCTGTCGAATAGATAAAAAAATAGAATTCTAACCCTTGATACGTTTTAGGGGAAAACTCAGGCATAAGCTAATAATAATAACAGGCTTGTCGTGTTTTTACACAAAATTCTGATGATAAGACGTAATCTAACATTTTTATATTAGGGAACATGTCTAGTTATATTTGGTTGATAGCTAGCTGATGTGATTATATTATATTTCCTTATCTTGCATTGGGTGTGGGGTGGCGTGCATTTAAGTAGGCAGGTAGGTATGTACGTTTCAAGTGAAATGAAGTGAAAAACATGCTTGGCTGCTCAGTGTTGTGGAAATGGAATATAACTCAAACCTATCTATCTGTGAGCTCAAATTGTATTCTGAAAGCTGTATTTTGCTTCTCGATTTCTTCCTCTCGGCTGGAGTTCATAATTTGCTAATTAAATTTAGAGTATTAACGGAAGAATATACGCAGGTATAAGTATTTTTGACTTGGCTAAAGATGAAAAGCTGGCGTTTGCAGACGATCATTATTATTATTACATTAAAAAGTGGGAATGAATAGCACTAAACGGGTTAGCGTTCGTTATCTCCCGGGTAGTACACAGTAAAGCTGCTAGCTTTGGAGTTGAACTAAAGCCATACAGCTTTTCGTGTTATTCATGATTTTATGCGTGAAAAAACTTTTCCTTCGCTCGACTCGCCCGGCCTAAGCGTTAAACTTGGTTGATGTCATTTTGTTGAGAAATAACAAGTTGGAAGAGGGAATGGAAGGTGCTTACAGAAGAGAGGTTCTGCCACAATGCAACCACAAGCATTATTAAAACTTCAGGAGAATACTTATTAGTCCTCCTAATTAATAAACGCTATTTTCGCAACATAAGAGGAATTTTGACCTGGGACTAATGAAGGTCATATATCATGGCATATGGCAGTTGAGATAATAATTAGCGAAGCATTTTTCCTTACAGTGCACTTTTTATCTAGGCAGTCTAGAATGAGTGAGTGAGTGAATCGAGTTCTTTTGACCATGCAAAAATTTTCGGGCCGAGGTCGGCTCTGTAAGTAAAAAAGAAGGAGATGTAAACTCAGAGAGGGATTTTCAGAGAAGAGAGCAGGACAGGACTTCCAGAGGCTATACAGCAGATACAGCATCAAGCCAACTGAAAAGTTCAAGTTTATCTCAAACAGACAGAGAAGGAAATTGCAAATAGAACACTTCAAACGGAAGAAGATTCGAGTTGAGCCTTTCCCTTTTAATTAAATCCGATTTGGCTTGACTTTGACTAGATGTTTGCTTTTATTCTTGGCTTGGTCTGTGTATCCACATTTATTTCAACAGTGCAGTAGTTCTCCTCATCTTTAAAAGTAACGGATTAATAAATACAAGTTTGAGAATGAGATAAAATGGAGAGTGAGTCAGTTAATAATGCCTAGTATTTTGGAGGGGATTACGATTCCCTTCCACTCCCAATTATTGACATTATCCTCATTATTTACATACACAAAAAATGAAATATAAATGGCTCCATTTCCACTATTTCTCTTTCCCCCTCCCTCTCTACTCTCTTCCCACCATTTTGGTTTTTCGTGTAGTAGTAGCCCATACTAAAAACTAATCCCACTGGTTTTATACTTCATCGTCCTGCTAATTACAAATGGCATAATTCAATTGGCACATTTCATTACACAACACAACTTCCCACTCCCTAGAAAATACAAGCTCTGGTTACACAGTCCCCACCAGCATAAGAG
>JAQGAI010003487.1:0-10687 GCA_034696905.1 Lepidocyrtus violaceus
CAGTTATCCAGTGTCGTCGTCGTTGTCCCCGGGGTTTCAATGGAGGACGTTGCGGTAGAGGTCCGAGGGGAGAACGGAGCCTATTATCAGGTAAAAAATTATATGAAACAAGGCACTTTTCAGTCTGATAAGGACAAGGAGGGGTGGAGATAATAAAGTGAAGAAAATTATTATTCAAGAAAAATTAGGTTAGATTTTGTTAGTGGAAGGTGGTTAAACTTTTGATATTTTATTTTGGTTGGGAGATCTTTATTGGGCGGTGTTTGTTTGTTGGTAGATGCTGGCTGTTGGAATTATGAATGATAAAGATTGAAGATAACATTATGATTATAATAGTAGTGATAGGGGAGGGGAGTGGATTGTTAATTTGTTAAATTTTATAACTGAATGAATGAAATCGATGAATTAGAAAAGTAGCCCATAAATAATCTTGAAACTGGTAACGGTTCGTCTCATGTCTAAGGGTAAAAACGAAACTAATTAAAAAGTTTTTGTTTAATTAATGATTAAAGACGGAAGATGAAATCAAATAACGAAATAAGAAGTCACGGGCGTGTTTATTTGTTATTAAAAAATACAAGCAATTGTTTGGTTTTTAGGGAGGATGCTCCAATTATAATTTTAGCAGTTTTTTTTGCTGAGTAATCTGATTAGTTTTAGTTAGCCAGAATTTAAAGATAAATAATGGCGAATCACAGTCAACATTATCAACAGATGACTATATAAAGTCAAGTTTGCTTACTCCACTCCCATACACCCATATCTGAACTGAATGAAAATAGAGATGACATTATTAGTAATTTGTAATTGGAGCTGCGAAAACCAAAAAGTGATATAGCTGAACTTTAGTTTTGTTTTTATAGCCTATTCATTCATTATTAAGTTGTATAGAACTAAAAGCAGAAGTACTGTAGTACATAATAATACGCAGCTTTAATTGCCCATTGTGTATGGAAAATTTGTCCGAAGAATTATTAATTATCATTCGCTCGATGTACTGATGTACGATGAACTGTGTGTGAACTAAATTTTTAAGCTAAAGGTTAACATAGTTCGTTTGTTCTTTTTGTCGCTACTTCGTAAAATATCGAAAGTTATATAGTCCATCAACAGTTAAGAATGTTGAATGTTTTTATATGTAGTTAATGATGTTATGTAATTCAACTAGTAATTTATTGTGAACTATTTTCAATTTCAGGCTTTCGTTCGGGAGATTTTTGACGATGGCCACGTACTTGTCTCATTCGAAAATAAGTAAGATTAATTAATTCATCATCCTCTGTAATTCAAATTCGAGCAAGTAAGTTCTTGATTTTGCTGGTGTACTAACGAAGATGTCGTTTTATTTTTGTGAATTTGTAGCACCAATGCGGAATATGACGAGAACAGCGTGTTACCGGAGCAGCGTCTTCCGTTCGCTCGGGTTAGATTACCCCCTAAGTCAATCGGAATTCAAGGTCCATTTGTGGAGGGTCAGGAGGTAGAGGTTTATTCATCACCGGGTGACTCAGAAGTAGGAGGCTGGTGGCGTGCTACTGTGAAGGTAATTTCTAATTGCTTCTCGATATTTATATTTGATCTGTCGCTTTATGTATGACGACGAGTTTCTAATCCTTCTTTGTCTATTGTGTTTTCTATAGATTGTTCGTCAAGACTTGTATGTAATTCAGTATTCATCAGATTCAAAATCGACGGAAATAGTTGAATCCCACAGAATTCGTGCGCCGAATCCTAATCAGCCAATCGGGAAAAGCACATTTCATAAAATTGAGCTAACCGTACCCGATGAAATATGCGATTAGTAAGTATTCTTTCTTTCTTTGATATCTATACTTTAAAATTCTCAGTATGAAGAGCAATGATTTGTTATCGATGATTAGTTTAGAGTAGTGGCCTGAAATTCTACTGTTGAAATTTTAAATGAATGAGATAATAATCTAATTAATTACAGTTGTAAGCAACTTTTAAATTAAATTGGTAGATAGGATTTGTTAAGTTTTTCAGTTTCATAAGGCTTATGAACTTTATCTAATTACTTTTCAGCCTGAATACGCTCTCCACAAGTGCCAAAATAGAAAGCTCACATCGTGAGTTTCAACGACTGACTGGTGCGGGGTCCTGTAGGTTTATACCAGAACGACGTGTTCTCTGTCTGATCGTAAGTGTAAGAACTTATTTAGCTATTTTTTTACTTTTATATATTACTACTAACAAATTACATGATGCTATTTATGATTTATGACGATACTAATCCCTTGTCTTTTAATTTTGCAGTCACAATCAGAAGATACGGTTAAGAAAGTGAATTTGCTGAAGGAAATGCATTTTCGCTCATTAAATCAAAAAGCGATGTTGCTGAAGAAGACGGAGGAAGCAGCAAAGCAGCTTGAGAGTATGAGAATGCATTCTGGTGCAAAGTAAGTCTGTAATTTATTTTTACGGATTGAGATTGTCTATTTGTTTTGTTTTTTATCAGTTACTTACCAATGATTATATTAAGAGTAGTGGCCTGAAACTTGTGTTGAAATAAAAACCGAATGAGAAACCAGTGCTGATTCAGTTGAATGAACAGCTGCATATTAAATATAACTAAGGTTAACACATATTTTAATTATACATTAATTTTCTTTATCTTTTTAGTTTCTCGGAAGAATTTCGAGTAAGAGACGAACTTATGGGACTAGCCATTGGCAGTGGGGGTTCTAATATTCAGCAAGCACGTAGAGTAGAAGGAGTCACCAACATTGAATTAGAAGAACAAACCTGTACATTTAGGATATATGGAGAGGTAATGTGTAGTACTAATATCAATTGTGAGATGAGGTAATTGGTAAATTAATTAAAGACAAAGACCTCAGTAAATACTAAATGCGAACTCTTTATTTAACAGACGGAAGAAGCTGTCAAGAAGGCCAGAAGTTTATTAGAGTACAATGAAGAATCAATTCAAGTGCCGATATCGCTTGTTGGGAAAGTGATTGGTCGTAATGGTTGTGTAATCCAAGAAATAGTCGATAAAAGTGGAGTTGTGCGCGTCAAGATTGAAGGGGAGAATGAGCCCAACCCGTCGATTCCTCGCGAAGATGGATCAATTCCTTTCGTGTTTGTTGGTACGGTTGAAGCTATAGCTAATGCCAAGACTATCCTTGAGTATCATCTTAACCATCTAAAGGTATGTTGTGAATACGTAATTAAGTTAACACAAAATGTTCAGTTATCAATGATTATATTAAGAGTAGTGGCCTGACATACACATGTTGAAATATTCTTGTATGAGACAATTTTCATTCTGCTAAATTAATTGGTTTCGTATGTATTCGTTTTGGTGCTGATTATGTAAACGACTTGTATTTTACTTTCCAGGAAGTCGAACAACTGCGGCAAGAAAAACTTCAGATAGACCAGGAACTACGAAGTTACCACGGACCCGGAGCTCTAGGAACGATGCATTTTCCTAGTCGTAGAATGGATAGGCCTTACGGGGATATAGATGGAATGGGCTCCAGGGGAAGAGGAGGAAGGGGCGGCTCCGGTCGAGGTGGTCCTCCAAGGGGCTCCGGAAGTCGTGGCCGTGGTGGTGGATATGGTAAGAAAACATTTCACATTGTACTGAAAATGCAAAACAATGCAAAGTTGCAAGCATTGTTGCTACATGATCACTAGATCACTTTGCTAAATACTTCAAGCTAGATAATTTAACTAACATTTAGTGATAACTAACAGTAGTAAGTTCTGGAGGTGATTGCTTATTGGGACCAGGGACACATTATTTAAAGTGACCTATCATCGTATGTAATTTGTAGTAGTGTTAATTTTCTTATGTTGTTAATTATGTGTAGCAATTATAATGACTTGATAAATCGTTGATTTAGTGCTGTAAATGAAAATACGGGCCTACTGAGATCCCAATTTGTGGGCTTTTTGTTTTAGTTTTTACGACTTCTGACTTCTATGTATCTTTGGTTTGAGACTTTCATAATGCTAAAAAGTGACCCTTGCTTGAATTATTACGCATTGACAGGGAGATATCCTAATTCTGATGGACGACAGTATCAAACTAATCCGCGGGATTACAATGCAGCCGTAAAGTATAATGGTGATGGTGACGGAGACTACTCGGCAAATACAAATAGGCGCTTCACTAATGGACACGGTTACCACCAATAGTCAATACAGTCATTTAGTTACATTATGTTTAGTTTGTTCGATTGAGGCTTTTCTGAATGGATTTTGTCAAGATGGCGTTTACTTACAATTAGCTTGTTAATTTATTACTTAAGTGCTTTATTTAACGTAATTTATTTTAGTTTTAGTTAGCTGTAGTTTTTGTTTTCATTCGTCAATAATTTATGATTTACCGTAATTCAGGTTGGAGATCTTGATCTTGCATGCTGATTTGTGTTCCTTGTTTCGACTTGTTCGTATTTTGTTCTTGAAGTTTAAATTAATTCAGTTTTGAAGTTGTTACAATAAAGTTGTGTTGAGTTCAATATGAGTGCACCTTTTTTGTGATTACTTCTTAACTTATTCTTGCGGTCATTTTATTATTAAGCACTGCTTATCATAGTTTTTCGTATATAATTTTCTGCAATTTCAATTCAAAATTCTATTCAATCTAACTTGTTACAACAAACAAACAGTTACACACGCCGAGAGCTTTCAAATAATCTTTAAAATATTCAATCCTTCAATTAAGTCCAATCGTTACTTTTAGGCAATTTTGATGCAATAGTTGAATTCATTATCCTAGCATGACCTAACAATTTTCCACCCACCTATAGGTTCCCATTCCCGTCAGAGCACACCTGGTGACCTAGAAGAGAGAATAAACGGCCGAGGTGGAGCCGATAGTCGAAGATTTCGTGGGAGTACAAGGGACAGGAGTGGAGCACCAGCTGAAACCGAAGAAAGAATAAACGGACGAGGTGATAGTCGAAGGTTTCGAGGAGGAGGAAGAGACAGGAGTGGGCCACCAGCGGGTCGTGGTAGAGGTGGAAGAGGCGGCGGACGAGGCAGTAATTCTGATCAAGACTTTGGACGACGTGGAAGGGAGGAAGAGGAAACTTTTGCTTCAGAACATGTTGTTGAAAACAAGTACGAACCCTATTCAAAACAATCCAAATTGAGTCCGTTATTGCTGACTTTGTTTTAAGATGCATACTGATATATTTGCTTACTGATTTTTTAGCGTTAGCGAACGGGAAGACGGAGGAGATAGTAGACGGCAATCCGCTCCAGTTCGCGGTGGAAAAAAGTCAAATCCAGGTGCAGTAGTAGTTGATCATACACCAGCAGCAGAAGGTACAAACAAAAACATTAACAAATTTCCCAAAGGTAATGATCACAGATTTCAGTTTGAGTATGAGTTATATCATGTTATTAGTATGTTGTAAAATATTAGTATCCAGATTGCTAATTGATTGGATTTTATGTTTTATTTCAGAGAAAGAAGAAGATCATCATCGTAATGAACCCGTATCAGCCAATTCAGCTAGTACCGCAGCAGCTCCTGCTCCACGTCCCCAAAGAGAAAGAGAGCAGAGGAATCGGGGACGCAAAGGAGGAAAGGAAACCACTTCTGCCGGAGCTAACAGTATGAATTCTCACAACCACACGACATCCGAACCTCCAGCACCCGCGATTGTTAATGGGGATGGACAGTGATTGGCTCATCAACTCCGTTAACACTTTTTAAAAGAAAAGTAGCTAACTATCTTAAAGCCAGAACGGAATTCTATTCAAACTAAACTTAAATTGATTACTACTGCTATACACTTCATCTTCTCAGATCCGGATGGCTACTGACATCAAAGGCTGTCCCTGTTCCTGTTTTTGTATATGTATCTGGGTATGTATAAACTGTTAACATAAAAAACTGTATTAATAATGGTGTCATTTGACAGTCAATGAATTTACATCACCACTTCATCAAACAAAAATCTGTTTTGTTAAGACACCAACTACACTTGAATGAAACGAAACCTTTCTCTGCAATATGTAACTCTGTATGTTTCTCCTTAATCGAACATTGCATTACAGCAACTAATATCGCTGTAAAACATCCAATGCAATGAGAGAGATTGGTTTGTCTGTTTCATATATGAAAAAACGAGTATTATTGAGTATGAGTAAAAAGCTGCATGAATGATAAGAACATTTCTATTAAAAAAGGGTATTAATATGAAAAGATATGATATAAAACTAGTGCAGTGCAGTGGTATTGAACCGCACATTAAGATTGAGAAAAGTGTCTAAGAATACTTTACGAGAAACCCGAGCTAACATTCGGTAATGATAGGGCAGTGAAGGGATGGTGCGGTGACCGTAGTCATTTTGAAATAAAAACCTATGCAGCGGGGACTACGCTTTTAATTCTAAAAAAATGATTGTCCGTTTGAGTGTTAGGTACAACGGTAGGTATACAACTTGGTACATCCATCGAAAATCTTAGATTAACTCTGTTTCAATATGTACAGTAATTCACTTCACTCACTCAACCTTCCTTTTATCAAATCTTCATCGTAAGTCATAATACCTTCGTGCTATCTTTTTCATCTTTGATAACGTCACCGCTGCTAAATGCAAAGTACCTTGTAGTTTGTAGTAGAATTGATCTTTGATGGATATACCAAGTTATAAATAACATTTCATAATTTACAAAAAAAATACGGTCTATGAATGTTCTATTAAAAAAAATATCAAAGGATATAATCTTAATAGTGGGATTTGAGAAATAAAAAAACAAATCGTAACGTTTATTTCTGAGCCGACGTGGCAAAACCCGGCAGGTAACAAAAGCAATGAATTAAAGACTAAATGTAACTGTCCTAGGAATGATTGTTTTAAGTCACATTCACATCTTCTGTTATTACTACTTATTACTACTCTGTATCTATCTACTACATTAGTATACCAACTTAAATAGAAGTAAATTGAGTTCACGTGTGTTATTAAACATTTTATCGTTAGTAAACCAATCAAGTTACATATTCATTTGATAGACTTTAAAAACAACGCCACGTTGTTACTACTGTTGCGCTCTAAATAAATCAAATCCCGACTTATTCGAAGACTTGTATAGGTGTTAATATTCAGAGGCACTTATTGCCAAAATTTGTTTTCCGTAATAACCTCCTAGAGTTCTAAGGTGTATAGAAAATGCAATTCACAAAGACCATTTTTACCATCACCTACTTTAAATAATTAGAAAGGCTTTAATCAACGTCTTTTTAGAAGAAGGATGTACGCTATGAGTTGCTGTAAAATTGCTACATTCGCCATTTGTCTCCTTCCTTATCTTAACTCGTGAAATTTAGACATTGTTGTATACAACTATCATTACTTACTTACAATTATTATTATTATACTTCCAAATTCAAGAAAGTTACAAAAAAAAACAAGAAAAACCACAATAACTAGTTGCGAAAGGCAGTAATATTGAATTGAATAGGTATGCATTGATCAATACTTATTGATGATTTTATACACTCGAAGAAAACAAATAATTAAAAAAAATGGTCAAAGAAATCATTTTACGAACTGAAAATAATGTATTGCTGCCGGTATTATTATTATAATTTATAATTATTTAAGTTACAGTTAATGTTAGTAAAAAAAATAATGTTTTGCCCTTTTGATTATTAAATTAATGCATAATAGGCTGCCATTAGCTATGTATTCTCTGTTTGTTGACTGTGCGAATGTTTAATTAGTTGTTTTCTTGAAAGTCCTCCAAACTTTGAATAGCGGAAAGGCAGTTTAGTTTCGATCTTCCAGAACTAATTTTATACGGATATGTATTTCGTGTAAACAGTACTGTGGCAGCAGGTACACATTTGACTGATCTATTAATAGTAAGCAATTTTTAGCATTTTTGTAGCAAATTAAGAGTGAAAGTAACCCAAGATCTGAAGTTAAGATTAAGTAATAAGAGGCCGTAAATGACGTCGTTTCCGTAAATAACGAAGCCATCTTTGTATGTACTGGCAATAGACAAAATACATATCCATTATAAGCTATGCGGGGAAGATTGAAACTAAATTGCAAAGCGTACTTTATAACAATAAACATTTTAATTAAGTTTATTAGACAATGAAACGCATTAGCTAAACACTTAAGGTATTTATGGCAATTGGGCCAGCCAATAAAAGAATTAAGTTATGTTGCTTTTGTTGCAATCATAATACAAAGTAAATGATTAATTGATTGAAACACAGATTATCTAGCTAGGACATTAGTATTCATTTTTTAGAAAATTCTTTGAAAATGATTATGAATTTTTTCTCCCTTAATCAAATCAAAAAATATTAATTACAAAAAATAAAACTAGCTTAATGTGAGGAAAGTGAGCAAGTATATTTGTACCATGCTTTTATAAAGTGTGGTTGTTAGCAGTAAATGAGAAACAAATGAAAAACAAAAATTGTTATGACTCAACAAACAGGTCAAAGGTGAAAAGTTATCGATATCAAATTTTCGTGTTTTTCGAAACAATTTTGCTTGTGGTCTGCAGTTAACATCTTAATATTTAATCGAGTCAGGCTAACTGTTGCAACACGCGCACTAATAACACGACATTTCAAAAAATCACCTAAATAGTCGTTGACTAAGCCGCTTGCATGTTCTGTCTTGTAAGTAAGAAAAGAATATAAAAGGTAGTAAAAAGCAATACAATCTTGCCGATCAGAGCGAAAAGAAGGGAGAGGTCTAGGTCATGAAGGAACTATCCCATTTTTCTCCTACCACAAAAACCAAAAATCTACAAAAAAAACTTTCCACAATGATTCTGATTAAATACAAATCAAAATTGGAGGAATTTAAAATAAAAAAGTGAATCGCAAGGTTTTGCTGTAAGAAAAATCTAAATTTTAAAGAAGGTTTCGTGAAACATCTTCGTGTACCATCTAGAGCTGGATCGATTGTCGAAGATACCACCACTCCGTAGTTGTTCATTGTATTGTTATTTAAAAAATCGTCGTTTTATTGATATTCTCTTCAGTTTCACGAAACCGGATTAAAATTTCAAAGATTTACAGGAAAAATAAACAAACACCCCAACAAACTTTGCGATCTAATGATGATACGTATAAATAATACTAACAGCTTAGGATAAAAAAAACTGAGGAGCTAGGAAAAAATATAAATAAAAAAGCAGCAGAATTTTCTCCACTTTTCTAAATCAAGTCGTTATAAGATTCCTTTTCTCTATCTATCACTTATTTCAGGTTCGCTCACAAAATAGACTCCATTTTCTCCTGTTTTATAAGAAAAACATTGCACAGTAAATAATAAAGGATAGGAAAAAGGAACCTCAAGTCTCCGCCAGTGGAAATATACATAAATATCTTTAAAGCAGGAAATACTCTTCCGTTTTTTTTCTAAACTTTTTTGTGTCCCTACTTATACTTTTCAAATTAAAAAATATGTATTAAATTAAATTGTTTTTTTCTGTTTCTTGTCAGTGTTTTTTCGGCATTGGAATGTTTAGCATGTCTCGACTTTAAGCTTATAAAAATGTAAAATGAGAAG
The DNA here is from genome assembly GCA_034696905.1 of Lepidocyrtus violaceus. Taxonomy (NCBI): domain Eukaryota; kingdom Metazoa; phylum Arthropoda; class Collembola; order Entomobryomorpha; family Entomobryidae; genus Lepidocyrtus; species Lepidocyrtus violaceus. The sequence continues at coordinate 9,529 of JAQGAI010003487.1, forward strand.
AAGGAATTATTACATTTGATGATGTGTAAATCTTTAAAACGGTGTAAGTCGATTGTTGCAATTGTCCGAGTCGAACAATGAATGAAATCTCTAAAAAAAAAATTCAGACTAAACCGGAAACAGAAAGACGTAAAAAAAATGATACGTTTGTTTAAAGTAAGTATGTTGTACTAACTAAGTGTGAAAAAAGAAAGCCATGACAGATACGTGGAACTTTGCATTTACTTATTGGTATAAAATACGAAGGAAGGATCACACTAAATAAATAAATGAAATAACTTATTTAAAAGGAATTTACATACATACATACACGAGAAAACTACAAATGTAATATGCAACTTGAATACTGTAATTGTAATAAACTCTGTTTAATAACTTATTTCTAAGTGTAATAAGTACTGTCGTCGAATAGGTAGGCTAAACAATGTTGTCCTCTCCACAAGTTATTAAGTCATACTATATTTAAGACCAATAAGAGTTAAGAACGCGTATGTTTTTTGTCTGTATGTACATAATTATAATCTCGCTCCTTGTTTTTTGCATTAGAATTTAAAAAGTTAAGGAAAATTTAATAAAAAAAAGTATACTCGGATATTGATTATAATGTGGTCGGATGAAGCTGGGTAAACTAAAACTAATTAATTCGCATGCTGGCTGGAAAACGAAAAATTCGGTAATTTCCATCACATCAACCATTTCTTCTAACTCGTGTCATCACGAGCCATGCTATTTACTAATTCATAGAATGAGATTGTTTGTTGCTTTTTTTGGCATTATTAGTGTTCTTCCATCCATATTTCCCTCTGTGATGTAAGATGTTTAGTTTATGTAAACTCAATTTGTAAAAGTTCACGCACACGCATAATGTGGTTTGGCTAAATGATCATATTATACATACATCTCGTTGCATAAAAGCTCGTAAACGGACAAGCCGAGCCACAACTCCTACGCAAAAAAATATACGCCCACACTATTTTGCATGCAGTACTTGCGGCAGCATCTATCCCATCCCACTCCATTCTCTTTCTGTTGTATAATTACAATAGAAATGTTCATAATTGCTTCTGTACTAAAATCGTAATGCATAGCCCGGATTTACTTCCGTTTTAAAATATTTTAAACCGTAAGTATAAGACGGATTTTTAAAGCCTTTTATTTA
>JAQGAI010003488.1:0-10685 GCA_034696905.1 Lepidocyrtus violaceus
TTCAAGTTGTACACATGCACAAACATACATAACGATTTGCCGAGGAAGAAAAAAACCGAAAGAGAAAGGAAAAGCAACTTTTTCCACACGCGGATAAAATACTTACTCCAGAGAAAAAAAAACTCCTGCTGATTCTTAGGCTATGTTCCGCCAACTAAAAAACGACGGGCCATCACCAACACATTTCGTTTTGGAAGGGTGTGTGACAGTTTTTTAACCGCTGGAGCTGACTACTCATATGGAGGATTATAAAATATCATTCATTTGTTATCATATCATAGTAGCTCTCACTGTATTTCAGTATTTTGTTTTCCATTTCCGGTCTAGGGTCTCAAAGTGTGGTAGTGAATTTCTTCGTTCGTTAAAAAAAATTTATATTCTTTTTATTATTTTAAATATGCGAGCAAAACATTGTAATTGTATTGTACATTGTATTAGTTTAAGTATGCTCTGAATTTTAATTCTGTAAATAAAAGCCAATTAAACAAATAGGTCTACGAGCTCTACCTGGCAAGTATTTATAAACTCGTGCCACGAATTATTTTAACCACGCCCATCCTACGCACAAACAACACTCATCTGATGAGAAGTCCTGGTTTATCGCAACCTAACAGACAGGAGCGTTTATGCCGAGGCATCTTTCATGGTGGTCTTCACAAGATCATCCAAGGTTATACCCATTCCACTCTTATCCTTGTGCTAGTAGTATTGTACTGGTATTCCCATGATCCTCCTCAGGGAACAATAATTCAAGTGACAAAGCCTTTTTCTGAAGCTACAAACTGCCTGCCTCTTTGGTTGTTCCTAACACGATATAGTGTCTGGACTGTGGACACCACTTTCACTGCCACAAGCTATCCAAGAGCTCACAAACATACATACCAATGAAGTAAATAGCTAGCTAGGTGCCGGAAGAAAATGGATTTTCTTTGTCATACCAAGAAAGACCATACCACAAAAACACATTTCCAAGCTATGTATATGAAAGTCCAAATAACTCTCCACAACTTCCACGCTAACTGCAGTGGGAAATGATCGAATGTTTGTTTGGAAAAAAGAACGAAGCAGTTTACGAGTCCATTTTTGCCACTGCTTTCACTATCTATCTATGTAATATAGGAAGTCAAGGGAGAGAAAGGTCAACTTTACATTAAAAGGGAACGCTGTTCTCCTTTGGATTACTTTCCTTCACGCAACATTCCCACTACCCAGCATGCAACGTATATTATGACTCCGCCGGTCATAGATCAACATTACATATAGCCATAGCTAGAGAGAAAGCAACTCAGCAAAAAATAAACTTTCTTCTTTCAAGGTAAATCCGAAAAAAGCTGCATTCCCATCCCATCCCAATGCACCAACCGAGAAGAATTAGAGCTTCTGCAGTGTACGACCCTCTACTCTTACTTTTCGGCAGACCATGGCAAAGACTCAGTCGTGGGGAAAGGGGAAAGTGGGAAAGGAGAATCCAAAAATGGATTTTCTTGATCAGATAACCAGTCAGCGGCTAAAAATTCATGAAAGTTAAAAACCCCAAGGTAGGTAATCCCACATAAATAAAAAGATAGTTACAGAAAGGGAAAGAAAAAAACAACACCTTTCACTCCCCAACTACAAACTCCTTCTTGCCAACGAAAATATGTATCCAACTAAATAGCTGATTGCAGCCTGGTGAAAGTTGACTTGACTTTTTCCCTGTTTTCTCTGGTCATCATCCTGATTGGAAATGGCCTTTCCTCACACGACAAAAACACTGGGAATAAAAAAATTGTTGGAGAAAGGACTGACTGAGTTACAGCTGCTCCTTCAACTTTCCTTTCCCGTTTCGTGTCCATTCAGCTAAAAGATAAGCCTTCCGTTATTTGGGATATGTGTATTGCACATGGGCTATATGAGTTGAACCACCTAGAATTTTAAATGTGATGATGTCTGATGATGATGGTGGCCGGCAAACTAGATGTTTTTTCTTCTTCTTCTTCCTCGTATTTTTTTTTGCTCGGCTCCTTTCACCAGATTGGAAATGCATGAAAGCATACTGAAGTTTGAACCCCTGCCAAAACTCATGAGGAGCCCCAGCCAAAATCAAAACCTTGTCTGCCAAAACAAGCCTCAAAAATCTCTCACAGGGGAGGGATGGAGGGAAAAAAGGGATTCCTGGATGGAAACCAAAGAGGGCTGCGAGAATCAGAAGCAAAAGCCGAACAAAAATGTGAAGGAAGGATAGAAAGGAGTCAAGTACACATCCATCCAGAACAACACCACCACCACCGTTGTCGTCATTCTCATCATCATCGTCATTCCTCCTTCGTGGTGGCTGCACTATCCCTCAAACAAAGATGGACTATGTGAGAAGGAATAGAAGAAGAAGACTTTTTTGGGGAAAAATATACATAAAGTGAAAGTAAAAAAGTAACCTTTCTTTCTAAAGCCTGAAACCATATCAGTTGGAGGAAGGACCATTGCCCATCATGTCACACACAAAAATACTAACTGCTCCCATCTTTTTTTTCTCTACATCTTTTAAAAACGAAAAAACGAAGGAATGGATGGGAAAGGAAATAAAAAGGATGGATGAAGGAAATCAAGACAAAGTTGTCCTTTTCTCTCTCTCCGATTTTTGTTGTACATATCTCTTTGGCCTATCTTTATGGCTGGGCATTACATCAATCCTCTATTATTTTTGGCTCACTTCTGGACTGGACTGAAGTCTACTGCTGCTGGTTTGGTGTATGTACGTAACAGGGAGAGATTACACTTTATTACAATTTTATCCGAATGTAACCAATAAAAACCGTTAAGGACAGGGAGGGAGGGAGAAAGAAAGGGGGCTAGAAGACAAACGAGGACTGGGCTGGCCAACCATACAACTCTCAAAACTTCCTTTTACCGCAGGACACAGTCCATATTTCATTTCAAACTGTCTGCAACGTCCTTCCCTGCGTGGATGGAGGTAGGCAGGGTCTGTCTAGTCACATGGGCTATTACAGTATTGGCCGTTGACGTTCCTTATAAGATATTTTTTTACCGTTTTGATATGAGATGGTTTACAGTTTTTTCTTCATAAATTTTCAGAGAGAAAATTGTATATGAGCAGTTATTCATAATACGCTTCGGTCGTTGTTTCTTCCCATCCATTCCTTATCATCATATCATCATCGGTACGATGGTGGTGGAGTCTTCTAATAAAATGCATAAATAAAACGTGAAATGTAAAGAAGATTAGCGCGAGCCAATCTGACCAGGAGGGAGCATGAGTTGAGTTGAGTAGACCGTAGAGATGGAGATAGAGGAAGTGGAATAAAAATGATGATGGGAGGAAGTTTCACATAAATACTAGTCTCGTTAAATTCAACATAACGGGAATAAATTGGTGTATGCCTGGAAGCTGGTTTATTGGGATCCATTCATTCATGCTCGTATCATGGCATGTCGAAGTCGAGTGGTAAACCAAACCACCATGGATAGGTGTTGTATTGGTTACTTGTAAAAAAAATGGAGATCTCATTTTGTTTCCATTTTAATTAAATTGTGGGTGTGTAGTTAGTTTTTTAACAGTAGAATAAAATTAATTCAATGTATGTGCTGCAATTATTACTTGTATCGAAGTCACTTGACAACCACCCTTCCAATTCGCTATTAATTTGCAATGCTTGCATTCCAGGGATCTGCTTACTTATCGACAAGGAGAAATAGACACATTATTTTTTATGGGAATCAGGCTTTACTTAACGTTACGTTCCAACTTTTACGGTAGTGGCTTCTCTTCATGCAATATCAGCTTTGCGAATTTGAAAGTAAATGTTTCGGTTTCCGTTATTAGGAAATTCTTCAAATATGGCAAATTCCGACGAGCACTTGCCAGTTCCCAACCACTCTTTTTGCACTTTTCCCATTTTGTCACATTTCCCATTTATGACAAAAATGTGAAACGCTGCCAAAATACTCACTTTGTAAACAGGAAGTGGGATCCATCAAACTCAGCGTTATGTCAGAGCGTTTCTATGCAGGAGCGTGACAAACGGCATGTTTTATACCGGGTTTTGACATAAATAGCGACAGGAGGACTAATTCCCTTGATGATTCAAAATGTGAAATTAAATAGTTCGTAGGTAAGTTAAGTTGGCTCTGCTTATTATTGTGAGTTATCCTGTTACATACTACTATTTCGCTATCAAAGCATATCAAACTTTTGAAAGTTTGCATTTCTCCCCAAAATATGAATGTGTACCTCTGCTTGGTGGAGGCCACAGCTTTGATTTATTTTTTTAAATTAAGTTGAATATCACCATCCGTTGGAAGGAACATGGCGTGAGCAGATCGTAATTTTGTGGCAGCAACAACACAACTTAACAAGCCCCCCAAATATATTCCACTTTTAATGAACCTATTTCAAAAGTTTTCCAATTAGAGTTGGGCCATATAATACAAAACAAGCAGAGACTAATATAGCTAGCCACATACAGCAGCAGAATTCATATCTCACTTTTACAGACGCTCCTCCGGTGAATCCCGGACATTTAACGACGACATCCCCGTTATGAAATTTGCAATTGGAATTCGCAAGCTGATGATGGTATCCTTTCCTCCTTCCTAAATTTCTGTAATAGTAACGGCCCCACTTCCAATTTAAAGCGGAGGAGGGAAAACGAATTGTCAAAATTACACTTTCCCAAGTTATGGATCAATATCCGTCCAGCATAATAATTGAGTTGGCGACTTACTCAAAAGTTGGGTCTGGATCACTGCATTATTCTCTCTTTTTTTCTCTCTCGTAAAAATTCAAATCTTTTTTCATTCCTCCAAGTGTGAATCCACGAGCCAAAGAAAAGGGCAATTTTTGCACAAAAAATACTAAACCATTCTCGAACATAAAGTATTTTTGTATGCGCTAGACAACAGTTCCATTCCAATTTCTAGCAACAACAACAATGCTCTTTCCCATCCCTCCCATTTTCCCGATCAATATTTTAATTTTCCCCGGAACAAAAGAAAAATTGCGAAAAATGCCTTCCCCCTACGAAAATGGAAAAACAAAATCAAAATTGCACATGAAAAAGAAAACAAGCGCATGTATTCAATTCCTAGTCATATGGAAGGTCGGAATTCAAACGGAATACGAAATCGACAATAAAAAGGAGTTTTCTGCATACTTTTCCCCACTTTCATTCAAGTCCCATTTTTTATGAGTTTTGCAATCCAGTTTCCTCCCCCTTTACATGGCTGTGTATTATATTGTATATCAAACATCCAGATCCAGACAGACATTTGTATGTTTGCTTTCTGCTTCCCATTCATTCATGACCTTCAAGACAACAGCGAATTACACTGTTTTTTCTTTCTTCTTCTTCTGTTTTCATCCTAATCCGGAAACAGTTGCTCCTTTAAATCTCCCCATTGTATTTTGTTCAACCTTTTTTTTATCCCATCCCGACTTACACATTTCGTCAAGCTCAAGCTGACATACATTTTGGTTGACGTGACATGCAGGAAAATTACGTATAAATGAGGAGAGCACATACAACAACAGGCTGGAAATCGTCTTCCAAGCAAAATACGAGAAAAACACTGGGGAATTCAGTAATACATACAAAAATACTCGAGGTAGGGAAAAAAAGAAAGGAGCCGAGCTGGATGGTGGAAAAATGCCCTACTTAAAGGCTTCTTCTCCCCAGAGCAGCCAGCAACTTATTCCTTTCCCGCCGCTCGCTGGTACAGAAAGAAAGAAAACAAGCTATATATGATCATGATCATGATCATCATGAACTCCCTTCTTTTTCCAAACTTTCTCTTTCCTCCCATCCCATTCCTTTTTTCCGTGTGTCTTTCTCTTCTCCTGTCATGGTCATGGCTGCTACGGGCTTTTTTTTACGTACGTTCCGGACGGGGAAAAATATTCTGGGAATGCCACATGGCAAAAAAAGGATGCTGCTGTTGATGTTGTTACGTAGGTTTGTAGTTTCTCTGGTGTACTTACACATGTCTGCATATTAAAGCAGTGAATGAAAAGAAATACGAGAACATAGCCCAACCTAAAGTTTTCCCCGTTCATAAAAATCTAAATCCGGGATACAGATCTTCCCCGAGCTGAGAAAGGTATGACGGGAGGAAGGTAGCATGAGTCCGTCTTTCTTCGTCCGTGCCATTCTTCTTCCTTTTTTGTTTTGTTTTCTCTTTTTCTATGTAATGCAAGTAAACTGCTCTGTTGTGAATATGTATCCCGGAGTAAAGTGGATAAATGGGGGAATCCATGTAAAATGAATTATAGAAGAGGGAGACGAACGTGGGCAATATTTTTTTCATGGGTGGATCTCTTTTCTTGGAAGATACTACAGTTCCAGCCAGATAGACGGACGGATGAAAGGAGGACTTTGGATGTAGCCTTGTAATTCTCTGTCTAATCCACTTTTATTCCTCTCCTCACTCACGGAAACAAAAGAAAAAAACTAGTTCATCCTCCTCTTCTTTTTCTCTCGGACAATTCATGAAGGTAAAAGAAAAGAATCGAGTAGTTAGGTCGATAGGTAAAAAACTACGTAAACTTTACTTGAGCCTCACGATCAGGTATTCTTTCTTTTTCATAGATGAGTGATATATATATAATTGGTTGATACGTATTTCTGTCCAAGTTGGAGGAAGGAATCATGTCGGAGCCTCCCGTCAAGTTCCCTAGCCCAATTTGTCAATCCATTTGTTATTTACTAATTCAATTTAGCCTACCAGAAATCAAATTGGGTGAACAACATTGGGAAATAGCCGTCCAACTAAATAATGGATTGCTTCCTAATAAAATCAAGCAATATAATATAAGTTTAGAGATTGTCGGTTTGTCGCATCTACTTTGTGACATTGATTGTAAGTATCGATTTATACAGAAATTCACCTTATTTTTGTTTCTGTATCATTGGAAGGGTGAGCGTCATACAATCTGCTTTAAACTTTATTCAAATATCAGCAGCATCGCAAATAGCGGAATCATAAATAACCAAAAAAAACTTTTTGATCTCTGATCTATCATTTTTATTTATTTTTTCAAAAGGAGGATGGTCCCGATGTCCATGACTTGGTAATAATGACTCTGGCGATGATAGCCTACTAATGATAGTTTCCATCTCGTAATAACTCTCACTTTTTACCTTTTAATCTGTACGCCTCTTGCTGACCTAGTCATCAACAATCTACCCATGCTGGCTGCTGGATGCCTTTTAATAGGACTTTCCCTTCCGCGTCTTCCTCTTTCTCTCTCTCCGGCTCCCTTCTCCACATGCTTTTCACATGATACTACCATCTCCCAGCATGAAAAAAATTGTTTGGTCAAAGTGGAGTGGGAAGTGCTACTGTGAGGCTATTCCGTAAAATCATGATTATGAGCATTAATGATCGTCATCATCATCACGATCAACAAAGAGATGGAAGAAAAAAGCAATTTTAAAACTGGAAAATTACCAATGTCATTTATTGTCGCTTGTACATAATTTTCTCCCTTCTTTGTCCCACTCAAAAATAAACAAAACTTGAGAGAAGAGGATTATGATCTAAATCATCCAACATCATCCACTCCAGAATCCAGAATTAGGTCCAGGTTTTTTTTATTTCACGTGAGGGAAGGAATTTATTTGGGTTAAATCAGAGACCTACACACAATCCATTCCACAATCACACCACAAGAAATATAGCTGGGGAAAAAAGTTTTTTCCCTCTATTCCACCGGCAAAATATATTGTTTTGGCTTGGATCCAAGCGGAGCAAACCCAAAACCCAGCAACAATCTCCGGTCTTTCATGGCATCAGGCATGGAATGGATGAGGAAGATGATGGTGGTGATGAGGATAATGTTAATGTTTTTGTTTAGCATACATGCACCACACCACACTCTTTTTGCTTTCTCCTTCTCTTCTCTCCTTTTTTGCTTTTCCCAACATAATCATCATTATCATTCACGTTCGCAATAATAACAACTCGGATCGTGAAAATGAAAACCCGTCCGAGTTGCTTGTTTCTTCTTTGTTGTTTCCTCCCACTTTTTTCAACTAGTAATTTAGTAATAATGCTTCATAACTTAGTTTGATGGGGGAGCGGGAGTGGAGGCACGAAATATATAACTTTTTGTGTTCTCCTTTTCTCCTCCCTTTTTAGTTCTCAAACTGTTTTGTAGTGTTAAATAAATGGCTGAGTGGGGGGGAAGAATGAAAGAAAGAGAGAAAGTTTTTTGTTGTTTTGCGAAAGATGTCTGGCTCTGGCTGGGTGAAAGTGGCGTGCGAGAAAATGGGATAGAAAATGGCAAGATGTTTGCCATTCTACCAAAAAAGAGGGGAATCATGATGATGATGACGATGATAATAACTAAGAGGATGAAGCAGCTTCCTTCTTAATGTCATCTAAACAAGAAGGGAAGAAAAGAGGAGAAGAAAAGTACAATGTGCTTAATAATGATTCGGACGTTTCCACTTTGCTCTTCCCTCTGTAGTTTTGATGGCTGTTTCTGATAAGTACATACATTTTATGTACAACAGTATTATTCGATTCAGTTCGGAATGAATGGGAGCTTACAAAAATGCAAAAAAAAGTAATAAGAGAAGAGATGAGTACTGATATCATGAGAGTAATGGAGAAGGTGGAAGTTTTATACGATCCAAAATTAGCCCGTCTTTTTACGAGCACGCACAGCAGCGTTCATTTTCGCTTGTGATTTATTTAGAAAAATATTTGTTGCTAGAATAATCGGATCCAATTTGGATATTAATCCTCGTTCATCAAATAAGTAAGGCCAAGAGTTTGTTTCCCTCTACGAATAATAAAACTACAAATGTGAAGAATATGTTGATTCAACTAACTGAACGGACTGAGAACATGAGAAATCAAATATGGCTAATTTAAAGGGTATTAAAAGTAAAATAACAAAGAATACATTGTATCCGCTGTCAGATGACCTTTGTTGATTAAATAAGATTTAAGAATACTGTAGAGACCGTGTTAACCTTGTTCATTTTCTCTCCCGCTAGCTCACTTCGTGACTTTTCATATTTTTCAATAATCTTTTTTTTACATAATTTAGCTGTTGCCCTTTCTCGAGATGCTAAAAAGGTTTATAAAAACAGTATTCCCAACAATATATTCTCGAATTTCTTATAGTCCGTTAACTGCCTATTTTTTTTTAAAGAGTTGAAGAAGACTTTTTAATTTATCTTTTGTAGGGAAAGGTGAAGTGAAAAGATACATGTGAGAGTGGCAGTCGCATGGTGTACCTTACTACTTACTTTAGCTACGTATGCGTATTTTTTACGGGTATGGGAAAGAGGAAGAAAAATACACGGATTCGGCCCGGCCCAGTCCCAACACCCACCAAAAAAAGTCATAAAAGTTGCAGTTGACATCATCTGCATTTTCTCCGTAATTTACTTTCCCCCAGCAGACTCTCACTCCACTCTTCCGCACCCCAACAAAAATTTGCATTATGCATACATGCCTAAAATACGAAAGCTGCGTAAGTAAAAACTAAACTAACGATAAGTAAGCCGATAAGTATTCAAAATACCTAGAAGAAGAAGAAAGACACACGTGCAGCGACCGAGCATAATGCACATTCAAATATCTACAATATCCACTTATTTATGTACCGGCACTTTTTTTCTCAGAAAAGTTCAGACTTTTTTCCCAAAGTTTCCAGCAAAAGTCTCCTTTCACAAAGTTGAAAATAACGGGCCTGGTTTCGGTCCCCCGTGTCATCATAATAAAGAAGGGGGGGAAAGTGTTAAAAGCGAGGAGAAAAGAATTTTCATTCCTTAAAAGAAATAACGAGAGAAAGAGCGAGCTCATCAGGAGAAGGGGGAGGGGGAAAGCATCTGCATCATGCGTGACTGTAGCCAAGCGGGGGAGAATGGAGGAAAGCGGCAAAATGTTGAATGATGCTGTTGATCATCATCGACCCTCTGTTATGCAAAACCAGCAGCGGCGGAGGTGGAAGGCTCAGGAGACAAAATATTTTGAAAAGAGAAAGCACATCTGTACAGTGTCCCTCCTCCTCCAAATTGAAGATCGTAAGTAAAGTAGGGATAAAGTAAGAAAACCTGAGTATACGACAAGAAAACCTGAGTAAGAATGCAAGCTGCGCCCACGCTTTCTCCTTCCACTATATTTTTTAAAGTGTATTTTTGGAGAAAGTGTAAAAAGGTTTTACTGCACAGATGAATTAGTGTAAGCCGACTAGTATGAAGTACGCAAATGTAGTCAGAAAAAAAATGCACTCTTCTGAGCAGGGAATAAGAGCCGATTATTTTCAAAGGAGTTTTAAAGGAGGGACTTAAGAAGACTATTCCACTGCAATGCAAGCCCTAATGGACAAAGTAGTAGTAGCATAATGGAATCGTGCCTGAATATGTGATTTGCATATTAGCAACCTACCTATGTAAGTTTTCTCATTGCGTAATCCTTTAAAAGGAAGGCGCACAAGAGGGGTATGTACTCCAAAGAGGAGACAATAAATGGTGGAAGGAATCAAACAAGGAACAAAAAGCTGTAAATGATCAACCACCTTAAACATTTCCCAAGTCTTTCTCAAAATATAAATTTTGAACCTTAAAAAAAACGTTCCGATTCAAGACTTTTTTTTGTCAGTTCGATTCTAAGTTACCCATATGACTCGTTTGTAACTGTCGCTCATACATTTCCTATATTTCTATATAAAACAC
>JAQGAI010003489.1:0-10683 GCA_034696905.1 Lepidocyrtus violaceus
CCGATCTCAAGATTCCAAGCATGTATGCATGGGAAAGTCAGAAACAGATAATAGATTCATTTTCAATGCTCAACCTAAAAGTGTAGTTTATAATGTTAGTGCCATTTACGTTTCATATTCGGTATATGCTCATTGTTACACTACAATCTGATTGTAAGTTAAAGCCTGCATTTAACAGAATTAAAAAAAGTTTCTTCAGCCGTTTCAATGGGATCGAAAATTTCAGCTCAACTTGGAATGGAAAAGGACACCTCCAATTCTAATACCTATGTAAACAGTGGCAGAAACTGCGTCTTTCTGAAGTCTGGTTAGATCCTCAACTCTCGAGTCCTAGATTCTAAATGACTCGTTCCACGCCAAAACGGTCTTTATTTTCCTCTCATGAACACGACAAGGTTGTACAACGAAGCTTTGAAATTTGAGAAAATTACGGGAAACAAAACATGCACTGATATACTTACACATACATAGGTATCACTTATCCTCCAATAAGTGATCAGATAGAAGATTGTAGCCTGCTATTTCTTTGCATTGTTTTGTTATACGTTTTCATTTAAATGGGACGAGATGAACCCCTTTTTTTAAGTGAATGATTTCATTATCGTATAAGAAACTACACACTTGGTCCTCTCATCCTCCTGGTGACATTCATTTTCCCCAAAGGATGTGTCTAGAGCATTGAGGAGAGTGACTAGACTCGAGTAGACCCGCTCCTGTATTCCAAGTGTATGTATTTATGCTTATTTTCTTGAAGAGGAGCCAAAAATCTATCGGAAATGCTCCAATTTTTGCATTCATCATTATAACATGTACATAACTTCTATTTAATACATATAGTGTATGTATCAGGCTTATCGACGAACTTAGCTTTAAAGACGAGTGGATCTGATCTAATTCCCATTGCCATTGCAGATTTTATTATTCATTGATGTGGAGTTGACATAGAAATGAGATGTTATTCTGAATGTGTGAATGTCATTTTTTAGGATGAGGACGGGCTTAATTTTGAAAATGGGGATACTGAGATTGGGACCTATGACTTTTGCGTCACAGGGACTGGTGATGTGATGATGAATTGATGATTATGGGAACAGTTGAAGTGGTCCACCAACATGATCATAATACTCTAATCCAATTTTCCAAGTTGTTATTTTCCACTTAATTTTTTTTAAATTACGGCACTGACAGTAAATTAGACTCGTCAGAGTTGTTAACAATTTGCAACTTTTATATTCTCAGGTACTACACCTTCAAAAACAAAAAATATAATATGAATGATTAATGATAAGAAGACAATTTTTGCAAAAAGTTTTGTCAATTCGCAGTTGATATTTATTGTGTTATGACTGTAAACGATAGACATCATGTTAGACAAAAACAACATTGTATTACAAACTAATTGTTTTTGTTAAAACACACACTAGAGGTTTGTAGTCGCACTAGACAAAACATAATTTGATAATTTATTGTCATACGTGTTATTCTAACTTCTAACTCAATCTACCATCAAATGACATGTTGTACTGACAGACTGAAAAATACATACCCACACAGTAATTACACAAAATCGACATGGAAAATGCTGAAAAACTGTTTGTGATGATTTTGGTCAAAATCATCACAAACACATAATTAATCTTTTTTACATTTATCGCCAAGCCAACATGTTATGCTTGCTCCCCTAACGAATAAATAACTTCATTTTATATCACTGCCCCTCCAGGCAAAATATGTAAATCTTGAATACCCTCTGGTTAATAGTCCAATAAAATTAGCCGTATTAAACGAAAAAAGTGATTAGGTAGCAAATTATACATATCTTCGGCAATAAATAGTGAGAAGACCTTGATCTTAATGTTGTACCTACCACCTCATCATTTAAATTTGTATGTACCTCCCTTATTTTTATTCCACTTCCTAAATTTATTCCTAGCTCGTTGGCAAAAAAAAAGAATGAACTATTTATTTTTCGTCTCGACTCAATGCACACGTGACAAATCCTGATTAAAAACGGGCGGAAGATAAATTCCAGCAATAATCTTTTCAGTGATAATCCCTCACTGCTTATGCAATTCTACTTTTCCTCGTAAGAATTCTATTTTTTTTGTCAAGTAGAGATCAAGGACAAGCCCATAAATCTCCTGTCTTTTTGACTCCCGTGTGCAGTCTGCTATGCACACGACTACTTTTGCATTCCTCACGGTGCATGAGGCCACAATCCTAAAAAGCGTTTAAAAACTTAGAGCTTTCTTGAAGTGTCAGCGTAACACAAATGTTTAGAGTTGGAACGAACTTCCCGTTGGAAGTCGCATCCCCAAAGACGTTACTCCACCTAGTTCATTGTCATTTATCATTTAGAGGCTGCTTTTCTTCGAAGCTTTTCTCTTCTATTGTTGCTCATAGTCAACTTCATAATAAAGTACACCTCCAACAAAAAAAAATCACTCCCGGGGTGGAGACAAAAACGCTCCCAGCTTATACAAGATTTAAGTATGGTAATTCATTATGGCTCCCAGACAATGAGACAATGATGGACGGATAGGATTCACAGTGAATTGTCAGTTGGGATTGCTCCCACAAGAAGGTGGATTGGATAAGCATTTGATTGAATGTCTTCATCCATTCCCATCACTTTCGTCTTCTTCCGTTGGCAACTGACGCTGAGCCACTTACACTAATTCCATTCCATTTCATCAATTTTCCTTCCACGTCGATTACCTAGCTCGACATTTTCCAATTTAATTAATTTCAAACTGTGAAATGATCCATATTTTTTTAGAAATGCGGAATGAACAAAACACAATCCGAACAAAGTCTGCACTCTGCATTGCGTAATGAGTAGTATTCATTTTCCCCCCAAAAAAAATACTAAGCACGCAAAGGTATTCTAGCATCTGTTGCGAAATAATTTAGATTTACTCCAAAAAAATTCGAAGCATTTATTTCTCTTATCTTTCAACTTATATTTGGATACGTATTCCGTTCCCCTCTTTGGAATTTTTGTCATTGGAATTTGGAATGAGAAAAATTTCAGTTGCCAGCCTTGCTCAAGAAGAAGACGCATGACTTCCATAAGTTTTTTAATGCTTCCCATCACTTATTTCCAACTTGGAGTAATTTGCAATGGATAATTGCTAAATGGAATATTTTGTTAGTTGACAATTAGCGGAAATGGCGTATTTTCTTTTTAAGAATAGGGAAAAGGAATACTAGCAAGCATTACTTACTTAACTAACTTAACTACGACATTTTACTATTTTCTCGCCACGCCCTTAACTAAACACTCATTAAAGACATCTGTTTACTGTGCACTTGTGATTTCTCAATTCATATTCACCACTTGAGAGGAGAAATAGATTGGGGAAAGGTGTGGCTCAACAAGATTCATTTTCTTTGGGAAAACATACCAAATAGAGATAAATGGGAATAGGAGGAAGAAGGCGAAGAACGTCAAAGATTGAGCTCTGACTTGTCAAAAAAAAAATAGTTGATACTCCTTCCTGCTCTTACAAGTACTTAAGCACTCGCGCCCCCAACAACTCCACCACTGATCATTCAAGATTTTCTTTTAAAGAACAACTCATGACTGGCTTGCGTAATCTAATAATAAATTGATTTGAACTGGGAGAGGGGCCGGGACCGCCGACAATGATGTCACTGGAAGGCTTTACAGAAGTAAGAAGAGCGTTTCCATAAATGATGAGAATGTACTCGTAGATATGAGCCCCTTCCATGCGTCATATTTATTCCCCTTTTACTTTTAAGTTTTCTTTTAAGTAGGAAACATCTCATTTCCTGTCTTATTTAGTCATAAATTTTTTTTGCTACCCCCAAACAGAAACCACACACCTATTACGGAGGCAAACACAAGAACCGGAAATATCTGATGAGTTGGCAGATATTTCTCTTTGAACAACATAATAAGAAATATTGCATAAGTTTATGGCTATAAAAGAGGGGCAAAAATATGCGGGCTCAGCTAACAATGACAGTTAAGCAGCCCGAGAATATACTTAAATGATATGAGTGATGTTTTCCGAGGAAAAATAAATTCCATGCCGAAATTAAGAGTGCATGAGATTTTACTACAGCAATTACACAAAATATGGCCTTACATCCAGGCGACGGAAGTTGTTTCCTGGCGCATCTGTATGGCTGATATGTCCCGGGCTCCACCTTCCCATACATCGTACGGTCCATGGTGATGTAGGTATTCTATATGTGTTTGCTTATTGACGGGGAGGTATAGGTACTCAAATGTCACGATTTGGTTTTGACTACTACACTACCACACTGCAGCTAAAGCTGTCTAACATTTTTTATCTGTCATTTAACATCCCAAACATAAGATAGGTAACGATTCATAAAAAAAAGTATAGCCTTTTCCGTCTCCAGATATGAGAGTGTAAAATATTTGAGAGGCTCATCAATCCAAAATATGGAATGCTTCATAGTTCTGGGGGAAAGTAGAAGAATGGAACAAAAAACCATCCAATATAATACCCAATTTTCATCACACTGTAACCCTAACCTAACTTGGACTCCAAAAGTCCTTCATTCACATTTTAAAGAAGTCATCATCGATGTCGATACCATCCTGAAATTTGATGAACTCACTCACTCCATCACTCACATAAACTGTGAATTCATTCCAAAATGTGTAATAACGTTCAAATCGTCGATAATTAAATCCCAAGTTAACGACTTCGTCGAGGTAGTTATGTTTCTCTTGGATGGAACTAACACTTGTGTAAACTTGGGAAAAGGAGAATGACGTAATAAAAATGAACTTAAACCATGACGAAGTCCCGACTTTCCATTTGACAGTTTTCACTCATCTACATAAATCTGACGGGTAGACAGAAACAGGAAGAAGGGTAGGGGAATGTGAAGTTGGACAAGACACAATATAATATGAAACTGAACGGCAACCTCCAGTTACATAACGCTAACAAGGAAACACTTGAAGCTTTTCCCTCCACTTCCCTAAGCCTTCAACCCAAATCCAAAGGATTATATGAAGAAGAAAGGATAATACTTTTCCCCAACTATCTTCTCGAGACGGAGAGGCATGAGTGATTTTTTTATCTCTTGAGGAGATCAACATGTGTCTTTTGGTTTCTCACTCAATAAGCAGCATCCTTATCTCTTGACTTCTCCCTCCAAACTATTATTGATATCTATCGGGAGGAAGGATGATGATGTGATGGTTACAAACTGCCACCTTGTTAAAATAAAATTGAGCGATTATACGCCTGAGAAAACACACACATTTCACAAGCCCATTGGAGCTTTCACTTTTTGATTTATCTCCAATCGAATTGGATGATCTAGATAAAAATAAAAAGCTATAAAAGCTATAGGGATTGATACCACTTCTATTATAGACCATCCATCCGCCTACTCACTCTCAAGAGGTTTTGTATGGCTGTGTAGTGATCTCTGATATCATCCATTAAAGATAATCCTTTATAGTTCACACATGTTTCCTCATTCTACAGTTGTAAAGAAAACGCTTTGAAAAAACAAATCATCATATTCATAATCCTCCAGCAACCTTTATCTCCTCTATAAAATGAATATATAAGGGAGGATGATTCACAGTGAAGTAAATCCAACCATTTTCTATAGAACGTTAACAAGCACAAGCTCTTAAATTAAACTACAGAAGAAAAAAAAATGAAAAACCTATTTGGAAGTGATCACATAAAACATCGAAAATGTGATCATCGTGGCTTGTATCTATCAAATGCAAATCAGTGAAATCAAATTCCCCTCGACAGCCATCTTGAGAAGTAGTCACAGCCACTAAATGTCAAGTGTCATCATCATATCATCAAATTATTACACTTTATTATTATTACACTTCAAAGAATACTCCAAAGTGATTTTTTTGGAGTCGAACAAAAAGAAGAAGAAGATAGAATTGAGCTTCGAACATTTGCAGTCATCTAGCAGAGTGTAGGTATATTGGCATTTTTGCTGAACGTCTTTTAACGAACAAGTGCCTTAATGTTTAATAGCAGCTGCACATAACAGACTGTTATCAAAGTTCAAAATTTGTTTTAGAGATATTTTTGCAATTATCAAAATCTTTAGCGTGTGTGAGCGTCTTTACTGTCCAATTTCTTTTACAGCCGATTCTGGATCTCTGCTGGAAAGGATAACGATACACTTCACAGTAGAGAGGCTCAATCTCCTCCGCCCCTTCATGCCCAACAAAAGTTTCATTAAAATTGTATAATCAACCTGTGCGATTAATGTAGTATAACGATTGAAAACGCTTTTTTAATTCGCTCACAGACTAAATCCAATTCACAATCACAACTACCACCACCGAGAGCTTCACTGGAGTCCTTTTCTGTAGAACAAATAATTTTTATCGATAATTTTCTTGACTTCTCGCCTAGCGCTGTGATAAAAAAACAGCGAGGAAATATCCTAGAAGGACATTTTAGTTTTTAGTCTTAGAGAAAATAATCAAAGATGCAGAAACCCACACAGACACACTCCAACAAGGCTTGTTTTATTATCATAGAAAAAACGTCATGCAGGAACAAAGACGCTGCGCTCTTCGAACTTAAAAAAAAACGTAATAAAAAGTCTCTGCGCTGACAAGCTCTTCTGTTCCAAGACGGAATCTTTCTTTTGCTCGAACTCGAGCAACCAGACCAGACGTGAAGGCAAGCCCGATGCTGCTGATCGGAATCTATTGAGCACGTTCTGTACGGCTCCAATGAAAAATTATAAACAGACAGAGAGAGAGAGAAAAAAAATGTATAAATTGGTGATTACAACCGGAACTAGTGATATGCCGGTTGATTTTTACAGTACACTTGAGCAGGGAAAAATACTCCTCCAACGTAATAAACTGACAGCGGATTGTTTGAAGGAACCTGATTGCTTCCTTGAATTTCTCCCTTTTTCAATTATTTCCACAAACATGTCATGGCGAAACTACACGGGAGGAGGGGCAAAGAAAGATAGATCGTTTTCCGATTTCATCAAACTTTTTCAAAGAAATACAGAGGAAGAAGAAACTATTCCCTTTTTATCCAAAACATTTTTTCTCTTTCCCCAAAACTGTTAAATGAATACACTGAGGAGCTAAATAAAGCAAATCAGGATTTTTATAACAATGCCCGATCAACTAACTTTCATCGGGTTAAAATGTCACTCCCAACAAAGCCTTCGAGATGTAGCTGGATTTTCTCAGGTTTAACGCTCGCTCAGACTCATCCCATCTCTCACTTTGTTCTGACTCAGGAAGGAACTCCATTTGAAAAGTAGTTGAGAGCGAGGGAGGAACTCCGTGAGAAGGAAAAGGGGAAGAAGGGAGGTAATGGCATATGAAATTTTTCAGTTACGTCACTTCACTCCTCTCTCCCTCTTACAACTCAACAGTATCTTCGTAAAAACTTTTTTTCTTCTTCCTCCAACTAATTCCTTCCATGTCAAGAAAATGTTGTACAAGGGAATGCAACAATAACGGGAAAAATAAGAACAAGAGAGGAGAGGAGGAGGAATAAGTAACTAAATGGGAGAGATCTTCCCTAACGGAATTATATACCTACTAAACTAAACTTTGTGTTTATAAAATGGGACATGCTAGACGGAGCCCAAAGAGATCAGAACGGGACGGGGACTACCCAAGAAGACAAAAATAAAAAAGTGTGACATGTACGAAGCAGTGGATAAAAACGGAATAAATCCGATAGAGAAACAAAATCCTCTTCCTCGCTCGCACTTGTCATTTTCTGAGTCGTCCTTTTGTAAACAGATTTTGGTTGGGAAGGAAGGAGCCCGCACATATGCAAGACGTTAACTGAAGAAATAAAAATAGGAACAAACAAAAACAAACGACAACAGCACAAGCCCAGTCAAGTCAAGACGATATCTAATTCAGTACGAGCGAAATTATGCAGCAGCGGAGCAAAAAAAGAAGGAAAGACTGATCAAGAATTAGGAACGTGCCATACCAATGTCCCTTGTCACATGTATTAAGATTGGATTTTAAAGATAAATGCATACCTTAAAAAACAAATCCAATCCAACAAGTTTTCTATTTTAGATGACAATATTCTTCGCGTGGTAATATAACAATAATAAAATCAACAAAGAAATGTGACAGGCATAGAGACCTCGTATAATTTTTGTCACCTCTCATTTCAAAAAAGTCAAAGCAAGTCCGACTCTTGACATGAGCTGATTGTGAGCTGCTTAAAATCCTAAACTTGTCTCCCTGTCCGTTTGTCATTGATATGCATAGAATAAAAAGAGTTTAAGATTAGGATTCAGCTTCCAAATTCATCCAAGTAAGGGCAAAAGGAACTGCTAAAATTATAAACATCTTTTTTTACTTTGGAGATTTCCTTAAATGACTAAAAAAAAAACATCAAGTTTGCTTTTGAAGAATGACAGGATTTTTTAAAACTTATTTTTGAAAGCTAAACGCATCTCATTTTATTGCCATTTCATTCCCATCAAAATAACTAGTTTACACGGGGACGCCAATGAAATAATGTAAACTGTCAAAACAGATTATTGGAGGAGTCGTTGAGGCTGTATCCATCCCATCCAGTAAGGAAGAGATCAGATTATGACGTAATAATTTTGGTTTAGGGAATTGCACGGAATGAAATGTTTAGGGGTAAAAATAAGAAGAAAGTGAGATTTTTTCACTTTGATCGAGTCTTGTTCCAGCAGTGGAGGAAAACAGTCTGGGGCTAACTAACCTTAAAAGATTGTATCAGCTTGAATGTCATAAGAGCAAAATAATATGCTATATGATATCGATGATGGTTCAAGTTGAGCAATCATCACGTGCTGAAAACTTCACTGAGGAAATGACGACCATGCCATTGCCATTACAGTACAATTTGGTTGGAATTTGTCAATTTCGTGGAGCAACCATAATCCCTGATCTTTATCTTGGTCGTAAAATGAGAACCAAATGGAAACAATCTGTTAGTCAATCATCGTCAAATAGCTTTTAGTGTTTGTTCAATCCCTTCCAGATTTCGAGTCTCCTGATGCCCCATTCTAAGCTGTTTCGTGGGGTTGGAATGCTAACTATAGTTGCCTTTTCAGTAGGTTTTTTTAAACGCCATTCATATTCTCCAAAATAAATTAACTTAATTTTTAAATTAAATTGGTTAAAGTTACTCATTTTCTTTTAGATGATGAGTACGCACTATTTGCTTATTATGGAAAGAAATCTATCACCCAGAAAATTAATTAATTGCGATTCTTGACTCCTGACATAATAAATAATGAAGTGTGTCAAGAGAGCACCCAAAATATTCCACATTTTACACCCAGCTCTGTCATCAGCCTTTTTTACTTCAGAACGAGCTCTCTCTTTCTCTCACACACTCACTCATTGACAGCGTCTTTTTTATCACCACCTTCACCTATAGCTACTCAACTCACTCAATAAAATTTATATGGAGATCGAAGAAGATGGGTTACTCATCAGATAAATAAAAATATCATGTTACGAACGACATTCGATTGCATAGTAAGCTTCAGCTTAAAAGATTAGGTGGCGTGAAGAGATAGAGAAGTGATTCGAAAGTTTGAAACGACAGGACTTAGGATTTCAATCGATACTTAATACATGCTGCTATTGTACGATATCTAATAGCTCGAAAATAATTTAATGCTCTTCCGTTTAGTAACGATAATATTAATGAGTCAATCGGGAGTCCTCGATACATGATATGAAAATGTCGGATGGGTTGAGGATCTCACAGGTTTTTAAACTTATTTAACTATATTAGTAACGTAACGTAATAAAATTTCAAGTCTAATGTGATCAAATCACGATCGACGTAATGCGATGGCTCTTACAATTTTTCGCTCGATAATCGTTTAGATTGAAGCCTCAGGAATAAAAGTTTTGGAATTTTGAGCATGACTGGACATATCCCAAACTGGAACTGGTTGTTGTTGTTTATTCCATTGTACCACCTACCTATTAATTGATTAATTATGAAAGTGAATAATAGACTGAAAATGCATTTAAGTAAGATTGGCATGTCCCCCAGCGATGTCTTTTATTACTGATCCAGTTTATATTCCACTATCTGCTTTGACAAAGTGCGTGGGTGAGGATGAACGACGAATATGCTTCGGAATACGCATACATATATTATACATCTCTCGATGTGGTATGATCATGGTTTCTCCGAGATGATATGCAAACACATCTTTTGAGAAGTCCGCTCTAATTGTAAGTAAGCGCAGACACGACCAACCATAATCTAAAACAATTCTATTCATTACATGCATTTAAGAAATGACCACAAGCTACAAGACGTGTTGTTTCTCTCACGGTAACAATCAAGACTTTACTCATGATAAGAAAATGGCGATAAAAATTAATGATTAAAATGGTTATGAATGTTGGCGATATCTTTAGCATCAGAACTACACTAACCGTAAGTTTACTTCAACTCTTTCTTCAACTCTTCCCTTAACTTGGTTAACACTTCGCCCAACACATTCTTCCCCCGCCACGTGCTCCTACTCTTGGCCTTAGGATTACTGGCGGATAGCCCGATTCCGTAGAGACGATCGTAGGGACTGGCCTCTACCAGCGTGGTCCCTTCCGTTTTCATGAGCTGATCGAAGAGTCCACTATTTTGGGTGAACTTCAGTCGGTTCCCTTCCCTCACAATT